>JAUTBQ010194795.1:0-61066 GCA_032361185.1 Lepetodrilus ovalis | reverse complement strand
TGTACAACATTCAGAAAGACGTTCAATGATATGGTACCGATGTGCCAGGTGCCCCGGGAGCAATCACCCATCAGAGGCATTCACATCCGAATCATTTCCGAGAACTCTTTTTCGATAATCCGGTCCTTGAAGCTTCAGCGGTAGGGAGTGACACTGCGTTTTCATAAGGAATTTCTCCTGTTACTTCGTATTTTGTTATTATGTATACAATAACACATAAAAATCACTTATTTTGTTTTTTGTTGTGAGAAATCCGGATTAGATTGTCACTGAATATGGTCCATGTTAATCTTTATCCTGAAATATTCTACCGGAGCTGTATCAGATAATGGCAGAACAGAAAAAACCAGTCCGCAATATTGGCATAATGGCACATATTGATGCTGGTAAAACAACCACAACCGAGCGTATTCTTTTTTATACTCATAAAAGTCACCGCATCGGCGAAGTTGATGAGGGTACAGCAACCATGGACTGGATGACCCAGGAGCAAACCCGTGGTATTACCATAGTATCCGCTGCAACGACATGTACCTGGAATGATACCCAGATCAATATCATTGATACCCCGGGGCATGTTGACTTTACTGCGGAAGTCGAACGATCGCTGAGGGTGCTTGACGGTGCTGTCGGTGTATTTTGTGCTGTCGGTGGAGTCGAACCCCAATCCGAGACTGTCTGGCGTCAAGCCGATCATTACAAAGTACCGAGAATTGTCTATATCAATAAAATGGACCGTATAGGGGCCGACTTTTTCGCTGTACTCGGAGAAATCAGGAAAAAGCTCAAGGCTGTCCCCATTCCTCTTTCGATACCGATTGGTGTGGAATCTTCGTATGAAGGGAACATAGACCTCCTCAACATGCAGGAAGTTCACTGGGATCTTGATCCGGAGGGGGCACAGCCACGATATTCTGAAATACGTGAAGACCTTTTGGGAATCGCACAGGAATGGCGGGACAAACTGGTTGATGCTTTATCAAACTACAGCGACATAATAACCGATATTTATCTGGAAGGTGGACAGGTGAGTACCATCTTGCTCCAGGAGACATTGAGAAAGGCCACAATTGCTCAAAAAATCGTCCCGGTGCTTGTTGGTTCTTCCTTGAAAAACAAAGGTGTGCAACCTGTTCTGGATGCGGTGATTCACTACCTTCCTGCTCCGGATGAGTTATCTCCAATACCTGCAATACATAGTAAAAAAGGTGAAGAGATTACAATTCCGAGGAGTGAGAAGGGTCATCTTTCCGCCCTGATATTCAAAATACAGCATGACAGGGAAATGGGTTTACTCTGTTATCTGAGAATTTATTCAGGGATTCTCAAATCGGGAACAGCTGTATTGAATGTTAATGAGAAAAAACGTGAACGTGTGAACCGACTGTTGCGGATGCATTCCAATCATCATGAGCAGATATCTGAACTTCGGGCCGGTGATATTGGTGTTGCCATTGGTTTGAAATTTGCACGAACCGGAGAAACACTGGCAACTGAGGGATATCCCGTAATTCTCGAAAACATGGATTTCCCCGAGCCGGTTATTTCGATTGCAATTGAACCCAAAACGATGAGTAACCAATCGGAGTTGAAAAATGCACTGAATAATCTGCACAGGGAAGACCCCACCTTCGAGGTAAAAGAGAACGAGGAAACAGGTCAGCTCATTATTTCCGGTATGGGAGAGCTTCATCTCGATGTCATTGTTGCAAGGATACTCGAAGAATATAAAGTTGAAGCAAACGTCGGGAAACCTCAGGTAACATATAGAGAGTCTGTCACCAAAGCTGTCAGTCACACGGAAACATACCATCGCATTCTTGCCGGGAAAGAACATGCTGCAACTGTCAATCTTTTGATTGAACCAAGAAATCGTGGCGAAGGGAACCTTTTTGTCTCTGAGCTGTCAGTTGCACAACTCCCTGCCATTTTTCAAAATGCAGTCAAACGAGGTGTTGAGGCTTCGTTTCCATCAGGCATTGTCATGGGTTATCCTGCTGTTGATGTGAAAGTGACTCTTGTTGATGCCAGTTTTCAGGAACTCACAGGCAGTGAAATTGCCTTCGAGGCAGCATCCTCTCTAAGCTATGATGCTGCCTGCCACAAGGCCAATCCCATTCTGTTGGAACCGGTTATGGAAGTTGATGTTATGTGTCCCTCTGATCAGGTGGGAGAGGTTATCAGTAATCTCAGTCAGCGAGGAGGACATATTGACAGCATGGAATCCCGACCTTCCTATGAGCTGGTTAAGGCCAGAATTCCTCTGATAACCATGTTCGGTTATACAACAACACTCAGAAGCCTCACCAAGGGACGCGGAACTTTTTCCATGGAATTCAGTCATTTTGCACAAAAATCCTGATGAGAAAAAAGAACCCCAACAGGCATTCCTGATTCAAGAATTGCTCTGCCGACTTCACATAACAGTACTTGCAAGTTTCAGGATGATGCACAGGGCATCCCGAACGTGAGTGAATATGCGGAATTGGAGCAATGTGTTCGCCGTTCTGTCTCCTGTGACTCTTCGCTATCTTTCAGAGAGTATCCCGAACCTGGGTAATGGCCGTCAAACACTCATAGCCTCATCCGGAAAATTTGTTTGTTGTGACATGTCAATCCCTATCTGTAAATGACGATGCCTGGGAATGACTGTGATATTTCATGCAGAGATGCCAATTCCGGAATCTTTAAAAATCCCGGACCGATTTTATTTGACGGCATAAGAATCCTGTCGTAGGATTCGGTAGTTTCACAATAATAAAAACAAGGAGGATCTTTCATGGCGATTTCCATGAATACCATCCGTAATGTCGCTGTGTGCGGACACGGAACCACAGGGAAAACAACGCTGGTGGAGCAAATGTTATTCCGGTCAGGAGTTATTCCCAAGGCGGAGTCGGTTGAAAGTGGCCGAACACGAAGTGATTATCAGGATGATGAGATCAAGCACAAGTTCTCAATGCATACCAGCCTCATGAGCATTCCATGGAAAGGCATGAATATTAATCTTCTGGATACACCCGGATCATCTGATTTTGCCGGCGAGGTTGTTGCTTCATTCAGGGTTGCCGAAACCGCCGTTATGGTGATTAGTGCACCTGCCGGAATCCAGATTGAAACAATCAAACTGTGGCGGAGACTGGATCACAGAAATCTTCCCCGGGTTATTTTTATCAATAAAATGGATCAGGACAGGGCCAACTTCCAGAAATCCCTTGATGAGGTGAAAGAAGCGTTCAAAATTACTGCAGTCCCATTGACGCTCCCTCTCGGTCAAGGCCCTTCACATGAAGGAATTGTTGATCTTCTTCATATGAAAGCGATTAAAGCAGGTGGCGAGGAAACAGAGATCCCGGCTGGAATGAACGATGAGATTTCCCGGTGGCGGGAGAAGCTCATTGAAATGGCTGCGGAAGGAGACGATGAACTCACTGAAAAATTTTTCGATTTGGGGACCCTCGAAAGAGATGATATCCTGCAGGGATTGACAGAAGGTATGGCTGCCAATAATTTCGTTCCCGTTCTGTGTGGATCAGCAGAAATTGGAACTGGTATCAGTGATCTTCTGGATATTCTCTCGGAACTTTCCCCTCCACCTGGCCGGGAATCCGAGCCCCTGAAAGACGGTGAATCTGTCCCTTACAATGCAAATGGCGTTTTTTCCGGTTTTGTTTTCAAGACATCAATTGACAAATTTTCAGGAAAAATCAGCTATCTGAAAGTTGTCAGCGGCGTATTGAAGTCCGGTGAAATATACAACACACGAATTGATAAAAAAGAACGTGTCTCCAGAGTGTATAAAATTAACGGGAAAAAATTGACAGAAGCGACAGAGCTGGTTGCCGGAGATCTTGGAGCAGTGGTTAAACTGGAATCAGTGCATACCAATGACACCATAAGTAGTGTATCCTCCACGATAAGCTTCAAACCTCTGGCACTTCCTGCACCTGTCCATGCTCTTGCGATTAGTGCCGAAAACCAAAAGGGTGAAGACAAAATGAATGATTACCTGCATCGGATCGCCGAGCAGGATTTAACGTTCACGATTGAGTTTGATGAGGAAACAAAAGAAACTGTCATTGCAGGTATGGGGGAAATGCATGTAAACAGTATTTTTGAGAAACTCTTCAATGAATCAAAGATTACAGTTCTTACCCGGAAAATCAGAGTCCCATACCGCGAAACCATTACCCGATCGGCAGAAGCTGAATACACACACAAAAAACAAACTGGAGGGCACGGCCAATACGCAAAAGTAATGATTCGAGTCAAACCTCTCAAACGGGGGGAGAATTTTGAAATGACCAATGATACAAAAGGTGGATCCATTAGCAGAGGATATTTCCCCGGTATTGAAAAGGGCTTGATAGAAGCGATGCAGGAGGGTTTTCTGGCTGGATACCCCATGATTGATATCGGTGTCAGTGTATTTGACGGAAAGGAACATCAGGTAGATTCTTCCGAAATGGCGTTTAAACTTGCCGGTAAAAATGCTCTGAAACAAGCATTTGGAAAATGTGCACCCACTTTGCTGGAGCCAATGGTGATTCTTTCAATCTACGTTGAAGACCAGTATCTGGGCGATGTATTGTCCGATCTTTCCAGTAAACGCGGGCGGGTTCAGGAACAATCTTCCCTCGGTGGCGGCATCCAGTCCATCAAAGCCGTTGTCCCAAAGGGGGAGCTCCTTACCTATGCCATTGACATGAAATCTCTTACCTCAGGAACTGGTGCCTATGAGATTGAATTGAGTCACTATGATCCCGTCTCGGGGAAAGTAGCTCAGGATATTATTGTAGCGAGTCAAAAAGAAGATTGAATGTCTCAAGAATCACACAATCCATTCAGGCAGATGGTACGACGTCCATCTACCTGAATGGAGCTTCATCGTTGCTGCAGTCGACAGCAATGATACCTTCAGGATTTTTTCATCATCACACGTCTCTTCTGATATTCGGAAAAGATGTCGCTTGACTCTCGCCCATCTCGGTCAGAAGTTTGTAACTGTGCAGTTGTTGCCGTGGCAGATGAAATGGACCCTTCCACCCGCTTGCCTTGAGATCCAGTGCCAGTGATCCATCCCGATGGAGGTAGCCAAACCATTCACCATACATATGATCCGGAAAATGGGCTTCCGACCATGCGTGTATTTTCTCAAACCACTTTTCATAATGATTGTCACCGGTGAGGGAATAGGCAAGAAGTGTTGCATACAGCGATTCATTATGAGGCCACCAGTACTTCATATCCCATTCAATCTGAACAGGCTGTAATCCATCCAGATCGACAAAAGCAAACAGGCCTCCATGCTCAGGATCCCATCCACGCTCCAACGACCAATCCAGAATTGACAGAGCCTTCTCTATCAGAGTCTTGTCATTCCGATACTTCCCTTCCTCCATTATAAACCAGGCCGTTTCAATGGCATGACCCGGATTGACACAGCGTCCTTCAGGGAGATCTCTCATGATAGAGCCATCCGGTGCAACAATCTCCAAAAGAACTTTTTCATTTTCCTTAACGAAACAGGTCATAATTTGATGAATCGCCTGATCGATCATTGGTGTGTAGTCGCCCTCAGGATGAGCCTGCCTTAATACCTGAAACATGTTTATTTGAATCATTGCCATGGCATGTCCCATGATGGGGAAGGTAGAGGAATGGTACTTTGGATTGAGCCTCTCAGGCGTATCCTTGAGGTCATTAATCACATGAAGCGTTTTGATGGCGATGTCCAAAGCTTCAGAATCTCCCGAAGCACGATAGTACTCTGCAAAACCCATCACCGCAAATATTTCCGTAAACAGATAACGACGCATTCTGACAGGTTCCCCACTCCGGTCAACCGTAAAATACATTCTGCCATTTTGATCGAATCCATATTTCTTCATGAAATCAATACCATGAAGGGCAAGATCCAGCCATTCCTTGCGCGGTTCAACTGCGGAATACAATCGTGCAAGGAGCCAGGTAAATCTGCCGTGGATCCACATGCTCTTGTGGACCGAAAGTGGCGCTCCCTTGCGGTCGAGCATGGTATGGTATCCTCCATATTCCCTGTCAATCCCATGTTGTTCCCAGAAGGCCATCGTGTTTTCCAGAAGACCATGGTAAAAATGACTCTTCAATTCTCTTATGCGCTTTTTATTCATGTTAACCTCATTTTATTCTGGATTATCTAAAATTGCATCGTCGTGTCAATCCCGAACCATCACATTTGGATTTCTTGCCGCGGCCATCCAGGGAACGACACATTCCGGATAATGAAACCACTGTCAATGCTTCTTCATTCCAGCAGTTTCAGAGATAAAAAATCTCTCTCAACAAGCCCTGAAAAAAAATAAAATCTTCTTCAGGCTGTTGTATCAAATCAGTTATATCTGAATGACCCTGTATTCCTCCAGAGAGGACATATACTCCGATATTTCATTAACATCTGTACACACAACAACGATTCCGAAGAGTGTGGACATGTCTTTTACAAATCAGAATATTCTTTTGATCAGTTGCACTGCACTATTCAGAATAACCTCTATTCCACAGAGTACGCAGCCTGTCTGAAGAGGTTATACACAACAAAAAAAGTTCTCTTGCACAGTTTTCAATATGGAAAAGACACCAGAATGTACCGTACACAACGAGAATCATTTTTTTATCTCACCTCCTTTGTAAAATAGTCCATAAGAATAACACTGTTGATACCCTTGACATCGATACCCTCCGATACGGGTGCGTACTGCATCTCAAGATTGCTTGCAATGGGCCTGAGAACCTGATTGGAAACAACCCGTTGAATCGTTTCAAAAAGAAATGCATTCCCATCGATGACGGAACCCCGGAATATGATGAGTTTCGGATTAAGTACATTCACGATATCCCCGAGTTTATACCCGACACGCTCACCTACCTGCGCAAAAATATTTCTGACAAAACGATCGCCGTTGTTGCCAGCCTTCACCATTTGTTCAATCTTGATGTTCTCAATACTGCCATGATTCAATTTACTTATTTCTGAATAAACACCTTTTGACAGACCATCACGGCATTCCGAGAGAATAAATTTCTTTGAACTGACCGCCTCAAGGCAACCAGTATGGCCACAGTAGCAGAGTTGAGTATTGCCACGAATGTTGTTATGTCCAAATTCACCTGAATAGTAATTTTCTCCGGAATATACTTCTCCATTCATCACAATTCCCAGACCAATTCCCTCATCCATTTTAACACTGATAAAATTATTCACACCAACACCATATCCATAGTATTTGTCCCCAAGAGCGTAGGCATTAGCATCATTAATCAGAAAACAGGGGAGATGAAAACGAGATTCAACAAGATCTCGTAAAGGAACGTCATACCAGTCAAGTGCATATAGAAACTCATGGGATATTCCGTTAACCGGATCCAGATATCCGCCAATTGCAAGACCAATACCAAAAATTTCCCTCTGACGCTCCCGGGCATCCATACAGAGAACATCGATGATTTGGTATAGCAATTCGAGGACCTCATTCCTGGGAATGTTCTGATAAGCATCGAACACATGCTCTGAAAGTATGTGTCCACTGAAATCCATGAGAACCCCCCGTACGGAGGTAATACTGAATACAACAGCGATATTGACACCACGATCGGGATTGAGTTCGATATATGTGGATTTTCTGCCAGAAGTTGAAGCTTTCTGCCCGGTTTCTCCAAGAAGCCCTATATCGTTCAAGGCCTTGATATATTTCACGATAGTACTGGGACTAAAACGAAGAATCTGTGCCAGTTTATTGCGTGTAATTTTTTTGTGACTGAGAATGGTTCGAAGAATGGTATTCATTCTGTCTCTTTGAATCGGGGTGAAATCCTTAAGCATGGTTAGAGCACCCCGTCATCCTTTTAATGCACCCGCTGAAACACCACTGATAAAATTCCGCTGCATCATCCACATTAAAGCAAGTACAGGAATGATAACCACACATCCCATAGCGGCCATCGGTCCCCAGAGAAGTCCCTTATCAGTAATAAATCCTGCAATGGTCACTGTCAAAGGTTTGGATTTTTTAATGGTGAGAATAACTGCGTAAAGAAATTCATTCCAACTGGCAATAAAAGTCAGCATCCCGACAGCAACAAGACCTGCCTTTACGATAGGTGTAGTGATGAAAAAATAACGCTGAAGAAGGTTACACCCTTCCAGCATGCTCTGTTCTTCAACCTCATATGGTGCTTCAGAATAGAATCCAACCATCAGCAGTATTACCAGTGGAAGATTAAAACTGGTATTCATTATAACCAGAGCCATAATACTATCGAGAAGTCGTAACTTGCTTATGACAAAAAAAACCGGAACAGCAACAACAATAGCAGGATACATTTTTTGAACAAGAAACCAACCTGCCAGAATATTTTTTATTCTCCTGGGAAGCACACCGTTTACCAAAGAATACGACGCCATACTTCCAGAAATTACTGTAAATATTGTCGTTAATCCGGCTATCAAAATCGAGTTATAAAGTGCCCTGGCTGCACCGAATTTCACGAAAACATCAACGAAATTCTCTATTGTTCCTCTGAGCGGAACAATAACAGGAGGTTGCGCTAAATAATCCTGTTCCAGCTTGAACGAACTGGATGCCAGCCAGTACAAAGGAAAAAGAATAGTCATCATAAGACCCACAAGTAATATAATCCGTGTTGGCCCTCCCAGAAAATGACTCATATAGTTCTGTTGTTGTTTCTTTAAACTTTGTGCCATAATTAATTCAACCTTCTGAGTTGTGCGATACGCAGCCTGTTGAATCCCCATGTCACCATGAACATCGTGAGTATAAAAAGAATAGCTGTAGAGGAGGCATAACCAACTTTGAAAAATTTAATTCCTTGTCGATAGATATAAGTTGGAATCATTTCGGTAGAATTTCCAGGCCCCCCCTGGGTCATGACAAAAATGGTATCAAAAACCTTGAAGGCATCTATAAACCGAATCATCATGATAACAATAATTACTGGTGACGAAATCGGGAATATAATGCTTCTGAAAACTCTCCATGGGGAGGCTCCATCAACCCGGGCAGAGTCCATCAAACTTTGCGGGATAGATTTAACGGAAGAGAGAACAAGAATTGCAACATACGGTGTGAACTGCCATATATCAACAAAAATAATTGTGTAAATAGCCAAGGCAGGATCTGCAAGCCAGGATACGGCAGGCACACCCAAAAATGACAGGAGATAATTGATTACCCCGAATGTTCTATCCAGCATCATTCTCCAAAGAGTACCGGATGCCACTGGTGCGATAACCATTGGCACCAAAAGGATCGTCGTCATCAATCGGGCTAATTTGTTATCATCCGAAAGAAGCATTGCTACCACAATCCCCAAAATCATTTCTATACTGACTGATAAAAACGCAAAGAGAATGTTATTGGCAAGAGACTGGATTAACAGCTCATCCGAAAAAAGTTCCCGATAATTTTGCAAACCGACAAACCGTATAGGGATGCTCGGCATATTTAATTTATACTTGTAAAACCCAAGAACCAATCCGTATCCTAATGGTATAAACGCGACGATCAGGAGAATGACAATGACAGGAAGTAGAAAAACCCACGAAAGGATCCTGTCCAGCTTGCTCTGATAAATATTGCGTGCTATCAGCATTTTCGCCATACTCCTGGGAAAAGCAAAGAGCCCCCTCTTTATGAAAAGGGAGCCCGGTACAGACTGCCTAACGGCCCGTATTCTTTACGCCTGGTGCAGGAGGATACTCCCGCAGAATTTTGGCAAATCCGTCTTCCATATAGCTTACCGCCTTTTCCATATCCCATTGATCAGTAATGTAATTTGCTACAGCATCGCGGACATATATTTCCACCATCGTTCCGGCAGGGATTCTCCACCAGATAACTGCTCCACGATCAGAAGCTTCCTTGTGGGGGGACATATTCGAATTCCTGATTTCAGGTTTATTCCATACAGATATTCTGGAAGGAAGGACAGAGTAGTCAGTAAAATTGGAAAGCTGTTTTTCCTTGCTTGTATAGAACTTGATCCATTCCCATGCGGCATCTTTATTATTTGATGCTTTTGGGATACCCATATCCCAGGACGAAAGCACTGTGACACCATTTTCAGCAAAAGGAATGGGAGCTACAGCCCATTGCCCCACAATTTTTGACTTCTCGGGATCATCTCCGTTGGGGCCTATGGTAAGGGTTGGCCAGGAAAAACAGAATGCCGAATTACCGTTGAGAAAGGCAGCATCCGCTTCGGGAAGACCCCATGCTGATGCTGCAGGGTCAGCATATTCCATCCACCTTTTTGCAATAGAAAGAGCTTGTCTGGTTTTATCAGAATTAATTGTCAGGTTCCAATTTTCATCGGCCCATCGCCCACCCAAAGACCACTGAATCATCATCCAGAGACCAGAGAACTGTTCTTTCAAGCCGGGGAGTGAAATGGCATAAAACCCGTTTTCAGGATCATGAATCCTTTCACAAATTTCAAAAAAATCATCCCATGTCTGAGGATAATCATCAACAAGATCTGTACGATATGCAATGGTCTGGGGAGTATTTGAAAATGGTATGCCCATTACCTTCCCTGCCCATTTCCCCGACTGTTCCCACAAACCAGGCTGAATATCTTCCTGGTCCCAATTATCACGATTTATATATGGGGCAAGGTCTTCCATAAACGGTTCGAACTCACCGTCCCACTGACACGCAGGTGTGACAATATCATAGGAATCGTCCCCGGTTGACAGGGCAAGGCCCATCTTTTCATACAAAGTTAAATATGGAAAATCGACAATTTCGACCTCAATCCCTGTCAAATCCTTGAATTCCGGAGCATATTCTTTGGCTGCTTCAGCATAAGTAGCTGAGAAATAGAGTGCAGTAATCTTCTGACTCTCTAACGTATCTCCGGCAGAAACTGCCTCTTTGCTGCCTCCAGCGAAAACCATCATTGGGAGAATGAGACTTGTCAATATCCCGAAACTGGCAACTTTATTCATGTGAATCTCCTTGTTTTTTCCCTGCGAGTCAGAACCCGGCTCAGGGAAGGGCTTATAAATGCCGTTTTCCAATGTTCATCATTATAGATACGACATAGTGATATGTCAAACACAAAATGGAAAAATTATTCTTTCTTACTGATATTTTTATTTAATAAATGAATTTTTATTTTATCAATCTCTTTTCCCGGTTATTATTCGGGAATATGTCAGGAAAATCATGGAGGATCAACCAGAAACTCCTTTTTACTGAAAAATGGCAATCCTCTGACCGGGACTGCTTTGTATGCTCTCACGGCTGTGCCGAAACGCTGCTGATGCAGGTAATCGTTTTGAGGCCTCAAGGGGAAAATCCGATACGGATCCTGTGAATTCGGATCGATAACGCTATATGTTTTTGATGCACTTGCACGTGTATCACTGATCCGAATCCGGGCGTATTTCAGCAATCACCCACTGAATAGCCAATCCAATGACTGGAAATATGCAAGGACCTCCACCGTTTAATCCGGGAAGAATCTGGATGCAGAAAGGGATTTCTCAAAGAAAGGAACATAATGCCCTTCTACGATTATCATCCGGAGACTACGGAGCGTTCCTCCAGGTGCCATGTGCCGAAAAGCAGAAGGTGTGTATGCCGGATTATGCGGTGTTGTGGTAACAAGTATTCCCCCTCGGGGCCATCATCTTCTCACCCGGAGAGCGCGAACCCTTTCCTTATACCGGGAAAAACAATCCGTTAGAGAGAGACCTGGCACCTGTATTGTGTTAATTCCTTTCAAGCTGAGCCACGGGATCCCATTGTTTCGGCAGGGAATCAGGTGCCACTGCTGCTGTGACCGATAATATTCCCGGATGGACAAGCCACATTCCGGCACAGATTAGCTGGTGGCCTCATGCCCCGATTTCATGATGTATCAGAATTGACGGGAATGATTATGTGAGAGAGTCATGCCTGAAAATATTTTTACCAGGCAGTGTTTGTTTTTCAGTTGTGTTCGGCACACTCACGGAGCGTGCATTGATACTTGGCTATGGCGCTGAAAACACTGTTCCGTACTGCCTCCGTGCTCAACTCGGGAAGATTCCCGGGAACAGAAATAAAGGGAATGTTACACGAAATCAAAAAATCTATGGCTGGCAGGGTTTTTTCTTTATATTCCTTGAGTCGGGAAGAAACTTTTTCTCTTGTGTCATCAATACGTATAATTGCTTTGGTACCGCATCCTGTACAGTATTTCCCCTCTCTCAGTGGCCTGTATTCGATATGAAAAACCTTGTGACAGTTCGGGCAGATTCGACGACCAGTGATACGGCCCAAAATAGTTTCATCATCGTTGTCAATGTGAATAATAGCATCAATTTTGCGGTTCTTTTCTTTGACTATCGAGACAAGAAACTTGCTCTGGTCCACAGTCCTGGGATAGCCATCAAGAATACTGTTCCGGTAGTGATTCTTCGCAAAAGACGATAAAAACAAATCATTAGTGACTGAATCTGGCACAAAAAATCCATTACTCACATAGTACTTCGCTTTCAGACCCAAAAGGACATCCTGAAATTGATGATTTTTCAGATATGAATCCAACTGTTGCTTGATTTCATTTTCAGGGAGGAATGTGTGAGTATCTGAATTATAAAAATCCATGATATTCCCCTGGTATCCAATGGCATCAAAAATCCGGAGGTAATCTCTGAAAATATCACCAGTAGAAAATTGTTTCAAACGATACTCTGCAGCCAGAACATCAATGCGAGGCTGTTTCCCGGCACCGCTCTTCCCCATCACAAGGATAGTATCGATTCTACCATTCAGAAAATTTAATTTCATTCCACATCCTTTTTAATTGACCACTTGACTGAAAACATTCTGGACGATAAACAAAGCTATAAATGCTATTGATGCCGAAATTAATGGTGTCATCAGCCACCCCATACTGATTCTTCCCAATATTGAAAAGTTGATATTTCGTCCTCCCTTGGCAATCCCTATACCAATGACTCCCCCCACAATTGACTGTGAACTGGATACTGGAACCAGTGGGAATGATGGCATATTGTGTGACACAAGCAGATTCTTCAATCCCTGGGATGCAAAAAGAAAGAGTACAATTGAGCTGGAGAGTACAACAATAAAAGCAGTTATCGGATTTAATCGATAGATTTCCGATCCTACCGTCATCATGACTTTTTTTGAATAGGTAAATACTCCAACTGCTATAGCAATACCACCGATAGCAAATAGTTGCTGGATTCCTGAAAAGTTAATGTTTCCGGCAATGGTGATGTCCTTGAAAACAGAACTGGGAATGAATACACCCATAACATTTGCGATGTTGTTTGCCCCAAGGGTGTAGGAACCGAAAGCTCCAGCCGCCAAAAGCAGGAAACGGGTTGTGGAATCAAGACGGATAAGGTGGATCCTTATTCGTCGAAGGACGAATTTGATAATGAAATATAATACATATGCGAAAATGGCTGTGAGTATGGGCGAGAATATCCATGTACCTACTATCTTCGTGAGAGATTCCATATTGACGTTGATCCCTGAAAACAGGTTCCAGCCAATGATTGCTCCAACAATCGCCTGTGATGTCGAAACCGGAAGGGCTGCTTTGGTCATCATATATACAGAAATGGCGGCGGCTAACGCAACAGTGAACGCACCCGGAAGTGTTGAAATAGCTCCAAGTTTCCCCAGCGTATGAGAGGCGCCACTACCGCTGATAACGGCCCCCATGATGACAAAAATCGAACATACTATTGCGGCTGATTTAAAGTTGACCATGCTGGTGCCAACAGCAGTCCCCCATACATTGGCAGCATCATTTGCACCGAGAGACCAACCGAGAAACAAACCACTTGAAAGAAAAAGTAAAATCGCTAACATCGCTGGTTCCTCTAAAAGGCTCTTTTTATTGCGTACACTTCCAGACGTTCTGCCACAGCCTCGGCCTCATCTGCAAGAAGTGAAATTTTTTCTGCAAAATACCGCAAGTGAACCCGTCGACTGAATTGTTCAATTTCATCTGAATTGAATGTCTTTTTTTTGATCCGTATTTCTGCATTGTCAGCTTCATGCTCCCAGAAATGAACTTGTATCAGCAAGTCCTTTACATTCTGGGGGGCTTCAAAAAAAGCTCTCACAGCGGGAATAAGTTTGTGTACGGCTTTAACAGAAGCCTCTGCAAGACATAGAAAATCGTCTTTGAGAAACGGAAATATTATCGGTTTTTCAATCAACAACTGGAGCGAGACTTTCTCAGTGATATCGATCACATTATCCAGGGTTTCAATGAGACCAAGTACATCGCCCCTGGCATCAGGAATGAGAAGATTGGAATAGAGTGTGAATTTTATATCAAAACGCAGGCTGTCACTCTCACTCTCCAACTTCTTGATTTTCGTGCAGCGCTCCTCAAAACGATCCATCTGTCCATTAAAATATTCCTTCAGTCCCAGTTCAAACTGAGATGAACTGAGTTCAATATTTTTCAGAAATTTCTCAATATTCGCTTCTATCCCTTTTGCCTTTTTAAAAATCGAGATCATTGTTCACTCCTGGTTTTCAGAGCATTATACTAATCATAGTCGTCCTGAATGTCCAGTAGATGCCATTCACTCACAAGATCCATAGACTGAAATCCAGCAAATGATTGAGCCGTTCGGTCCCGTCGGTTATGGGATGTTGTGATGCTCATTGACTGTTTTTCCTCAGCAGAAGCGCCCCGTATACCTTGAACCAATTCCCATTCCCCAAGGAACAAAAATTCATCTTCAGACTCTTCGCGTATTGGGGATAGCAGGAACAATCGGCAATCAAATCAAAAATAACTCTCATGGATTCCCCCAGGGTTGATCAGAGAATGCTGGCATCCTGAGTTGCTTTATCCGGAGTGATCAAGAGCGGGGGGAAAACCTGCAATTCGTTTGTTCCGGACGAACTCAAAAAACGGCAACATCTGGAGAGCGGGGCGTTATGAAACATTTCCTGTATATACACATCACTTGTACTCGGTTACATTGATACTTGTTATGCCTATATCAGATTCCATTGTTGCATTGATGGAAAACTCTTCCTTAATCCGAAAGATGTTTGAAGAAGGAGCCAGGCTGAAAAAACTCCACGGAGCAGAGAATGTCTGTGACTTTTCAATCGGTAATCCAAATGTACCGCCGCCACAGGTTTTCCAGACCGTTTTGATGGAAGAAGCTGGCAGAACTGAATCGCAAATTCACGGTTATATGCCCAATGCGGGCTTTCCACATGTCCGCGAGTCTGTGGCACAATTCGCATCATCAGAACAACAGACGACTCTTGGATGGCAGCATGTCCTGATGACCTGTGGAGCTGGCGGAGCCTTGAATGTCGCCCTTCGTGCCCTCTCCAATCCCGGGGATGATATTCTGGTTTCGGCACCATGTTTTGTTGAATATAATTTCTACTGTAACAATCATGGTGTGTCACTGAAGCTGGTTCCATCAACAGACACGTTTAATCTGGATATTGACTCTTTTGCCAATGCCATTTCCGAAAAGACAGTGGCGGTGATTATCAATTCTCCTAACAATCCAACCGGAAGGGTGTATCCTGAGGAAACCCTGATGGAATTGGCGGATGTACTGGAAGCGTCAAAAAAGCGCACTGGCCGGCGTATTTATTTGATCAGTGATGAGCCCTATCGAAAAATTGTATATGATGGATTAAAAGTCCCTCCAGTCATGGCATGCTATCAACACAGTCTTGTTGCAACAAGTTACTCCAAGGATCTTTCCCTCCCAGGTGAACGTATCGGTTATCTTGCTGTCAACCCTGCTGCGGATGATGCAAGTAAATTGATTGTTGCATTGACGTTCTGCAACCGCATACTGGGCTATATCAATGCCCCGGGTATTATGCAACGTACAGTCGCCAGACTCCAGGGTGCCTCGGTGAATATGAATATTTATCAGGCTAAACGGGATAAACTGTGCCGTATCCTTGATACGGCCGGCTTTGAATATGCCGAACCCCAGGGGACTTTTTATTTCTGGATGAAGTCACCAGTTGAGGATGAGAGACATGTTGTAGAAGCCTTGAAAAAGGAACTTGTACTTACTGTTCCGGGAAGAGACTTTGCAGGTCCGGGCTGGTTTCGGGTTTCTTACTGTGTGGATGATGAAGTCATTGATCGTTCTGCTGCAAAATTCAGCAAGGTCCGGAAAATTTTCCCGTAAGTCAGTATAATCCTTTACACTGGATTGTGATGCGGCTGACAAGTAAAAAGTCATTATGCCATAACTTCGTGTTCACCTGTGCATCGAGACAGTCTCTCATTGGAACAACCCTTCCCCTCATATTGATACCCTCCTGATTGTGATGCATCCTGGAGGGAGAACAACCAGGGAAGCACACCATAACAAAATAAAGTACGGTAATCCGCCGTTTGTGAGGTGTTAATTCGTCCTGAAAGATTAATCAGAAACACGACATCCACCGAACCACCATGGGGCATGCGAGATGCCACAACCAATGAAGTTGTTTTTACAAACAGAAATAATTCTGGAGAGCTATGGCCTGAACATCGTTTTCTGCATTAAAAAATCCTCCTGTGAGGGGACGGTTATGGGACATCGTTTTATATCAATGCACCTTCAGAGATGATCACCAACGGTTAAACACCATCGACACTGTGTCAATGATTTGTAATCGGATTCACAGGCAAGTCCCCAGTAAGCACGTTGTGACAACCCCGGGACAATCGGACGAGAGTAAGCATCAGAGTTCATTCCTCCCGATAATCGTTGCCTCCGGCACAGCACTACCCCCGATCAGTCATGAGTTGTCTTCCATTCATGCGTATTCAATTACGCTTCTTCCACTGAGCGTACAAGGTGCCAAGGGAATTCGACATTTTATACTCTGCTCCGGCTTGATAGCTGGTGCCTGATCCATCTGCTTTGCTATTCCAGCCCGTGAAGATGTGGTCCGTTTTGGTCAGTGTACCAGCATCCGGGAGCTTCACCGTCGACCACATGTACTGTTTTTTCGCAGGCGGCGCCGTGCCTCCGTCAAAACCGTTACCCTCAAAAGTGAGCACAACATACTTTTCTTTATGCCACTGGGCGAAGAAGGTGACGGGGGACGTCCCCATCGTATAGGATGTATAATAATATGGTCCTAGTCCATATGCACTGGTCTTCCAGCCCGTGAAGGCGTGGTCCGTTTTGGTGAGTGTGCCAACACCTGCGATCGTCACCTTCGCACCTGTGACATATTTTTTCGTAGCTGGCAGCTCACCTCCATCAAAACCATTGCCATCGTAGATAACCGCATACCCCAGGGCCCACTGGGCGTAGAAGGTGACGGGGGTAGCCTTCATTATGTGCTTTCCTCCCGCTTGATCGCTGGTGCCTGATCCATCCGCTTTGGTATTCCAGCCCGTGAAGATGTGGCCCGTTTTGGTGAGTGTGCCAACTTCCGGGAGCACCACAGTAGCACCTTCGGCGTATTCTTTCGCAGGTGGCACCGTGCCACTCTCAGAACCGTTGCCATCATAGGTGAGCGTCCAACTGGGTTCGGATGCAGGACCTGCTGGTGATGAACATCCCGAAAACAAGGCCCATGCCGTTAATCCAATCATATATAATGCCATTTGAGCAATTCCGGGTCTGTGGGCTGTTCTTCTATCTTTCATCGTTATCGTGACTCCTGGGTTTGACATGCTTTACAGACATATTTTCTGATATACATTCTCTCAGGATAGCACGCCTTTCCGGAAATATCCAGTTGACAATTGCCCTGTGACCGTTGGGGAAGCACACTCTCCTGCTGTTCTTATCTGCTGCCCCCTGGAGAGTGAATCAGTCCGTGGCGCAGGAGTGTTTTCCTGTGACAAGACGCCTCCTCAATCCGATTCCATAAGCTCTATAGACAATCCTGTCCATGATGACAGGCTCATCGCCGAGTCGCCAGTCAATCCATGCGATCATCAAAAATATCCAGTAGTTTCAGGGGAAGGCTCATCAACAAAGAACCAGACCGAACTCATCAAGAATCAACACGTCTGCTTTATGGATATTCTCCAGCCGTTCAAGGGATGCACCATCCCTCCTGCCCTCTTTGAGAAAGCCCGTTCAACGTCCGATGTTGCGCTCTACATGACCCGATATCCCTGGTAGCAGGCATGATGACCCAGAGCACGTCCGAATAGCGTTTCCCCCAATCCGGTCCCACCTGAACAAGAATATCCTTCCCTTTCGGTGCTCCAGCGATATTCAGAGAGTCTGAGCATCATGTTTTTATCCAGATTCAGTCAGACTCGCCCGGGTAACGGAACGCCACTATCCGGGTGAGTCTGATCCGTTCGTTCCATCTTGCTGCTTCCGGCAGGCCAGATACCGTGTGGTATAACCATGCTTGATGGCCCTGGTTGAGTCACCCGGAAGGGATTTTCAGGTTTGTTTCCGAGGGAGGCTTTTTTGCACGAATCAAGCGCACGGTGCAGTGTGTCCTCTTTTTACATGAGCAATCCACCATGTGAGTGTGTCAGGATTCATCCGGAATATCCATTTGTATGGGAGAGCAGAGAACAAGATAATGCCCGTTCACACAGTAGCAGAAAAGAGCCTCCTGTTATGGATCATCGGTTTTATCAATGCACCTTCAGAGATGATCACCAACAGATTCACAGGAAAGTACCCATTGAGCACGTTGCGACAACCCCGGAACGCTCCATACTGGTACCGCTAATGGGGATCATGTGGGGACAATTGGACGAGAGTAAGTATCAGAGTTCATTGCTCCGGCACGGCACTATCACCCGAGCAGTCAGTGTTTGGCTCCCATTCATGCTTATTTATTGCGCACCCATTGTGCGTAGAAGGTGACGGGGGACGTCCCCATGATATAGAGGCCTCCTGCAGGATAGGGGTTTCTTCCTCCATTCACTTTTCTCTTCCAGCCATTGAAAATGTGGTCCGTTTTGGTGAGTGTGCCTGCATCCGGGAGCCACACAAACGCACCATGGGCATATTTTTTCGCAGCCGGCACCGTGCCACCGTCTGAACCGTTGCCATCAAAGGTAACCGAATACTCTATTGTCGCCCACTGGGCGTAGAAGGTGACGGGGGACCTCCCCATCGTATAGAGGGTTTTTGCTTGATAGTCTTGTCCTTTTCCATTCGCTTTACTGTTCCAGCCCGTGAAGGCGAGATCCGTTTTGGTGAGTGTGCCAGCATCCGGGAGCATCACTTTTGCACCTTCGGCATATTGTTTCGCAGCCGGCACCGTGCCACTATCAGAACCGTTCCCATCAATGGTAACCGCATACACTTTGCCCCACTGCGCGTACAAGGTGACGGGGAAATCATCCATCGTATAGAGGGCTCCTGCTCGATAGCTGGTTCCTTTTCCATTCGCTTTGGTATTCCAGCCCGTAAAAGTGTGGCCTGCTTTAGTCATTCTTCCAGTATCCGGGAGGCGCACAAATGCACTTTCGAAATATTTTTTGTGATCCTGCGGCACCGTGCCTCCGTCTAAGCCGTTGCCATCGTAGGTGATCGCATAAAACTTTTTAGCCCACTGAACGTAGAAGGTGACGGGAGAAGTCCCCATCGTATAGAGGGCTCCTGCTTGATAGCTGGTTCCTTTTCCATTCGCTTTGGTATTCCAGCCGTTGAAGGTGTGGCCTGCTTTTGCCAGTGCAGCATTCGGGAGCCCTACAACATCACCTACGGCATATTTTGTGTGATCCTGCGGCACCGTGCCTCCATCAGAGCCATTGCCATCGTAGGTGACCGCATACACTTTTTTCCACTGGGCGTAGAAGATGAGGGGAACAGTCCCCATCGTATAGTAGCCTCCTGCAGGATAAGGGTTTCCTTCTCCATTCACTTTGGAATTCCATCCCATGAAAGTGTAGCCTGTTTTTGTCGGTTTTTCAGGAGCGATCCTCACCACCGCATCTTCGACGTATTTTTTCACAGCTGGCATCCTGCCTCCGTCAAAGCCGTTGCCATCGTAGGTGACCGCATACCCTTTGGCCCACTGAGCATAGAAGGTGACGGGGGTTGTTCCCATCGTATAGTATGTATCATAATAATCTTTCCCTTTTCCATTCGCTTCGGTATTCCAGCTCTTGAAGGTGAGACCCGTTTTGGCCAGTGTACCAGCATCCGGAAGCCTGAGAACCGCACCTGTGGCATATTTTTTCGTAGCTGGCACCCTTCCACTGTCAGAGCCGTTGCCATCAAAGGTGATCGTAGACCCTGTTCTCCACTGCGCGTAGAAGGTGACGGGGAAATTTCCCATCGTACAGGATTCTCCTGCTCGATAGTTGGTTCCTGATCCATTCGCTTTGGTATTCCAGCCTGTGAAGGCGTAACCCGTTTTTGTGAGTGTACCAGCATCCGGAAGCCTGAGAACCGCACCTGCTGCATATTTTTTCGTAACTGACACCCTTCCACTGTCAGAGCCGTTGCCATCAAAGATGAGCGTCCAACTGGATGTGGATGGAGGGCCTGCTAACAATGAACATCCCGAAAACAAGGCCCATGCCGTTAATCCGATCATACATAATACCATTTGAGCAATTCCAATCCTGTGGGCTGTTCTTCTATCTTTCATGGTTATCATGACTCCTGGGTTTGACATGGTTTACTAACAGATTTTCTGATATACATCCCTCTTCAGGATAGCACGCCTTTCGGGAAATATCCAGTGAGAAATTGCCCTGTGACCGTTGGGGAACCATATTCTCCTGCTGGTGTTATCTGCTGACCCCGGTGAGTGCATCAGTCCGTGGCGCAAGAGCGTTTCCCTGCGACAAGACGCCTCCTCAATCCAATTCCATGAGCTCTATAGACAATCCTGTCCATGATGGCAGGATCATCGCCGAGTCGCCAGTCAATCCATGCGATCATCAAAAATATCCAGTAGTTTCAGGGGAAGGCTCATCAAAAAACCCAGACCGAAATTACCAGGAATCAGCACGTCTGCCTTATCGCGTTCCCCCATCGGTCCCACCTGGAACAGGGATATCCTTCCCTTTCAGTGATCCACCGGCATTCAGAGAGTCTGAGCATCATGTTGTGAACCAGATTCAGTCAACGATGCCGGGTCACAGAAGGCTGCTGCCCGGGTGAGTCTGATCCGGTTTCGTTCCATCTTGCAGCTTCCGGCAGGCCAGATGCCCTGTGGTATGACCGTGCTTGATGGGCCCTGGTTGAGTCACCAGGAAAGGAATTGCAGGCTTGTTCCCGAGGGGCTTTATTGCACCAATCAAGCACACGGTGTGGCGTGTACCTTCCCGCATGAGCAGCCCATCATGTGAGCATGTCATGATTCATCCGGAATAGCATTTGAGAGGGAAAGCAGATAACAAGATGATGCCCGTTCACAAATCAGCAGAAAAGAGTCTCCTGTGCAGGTAGCACCGTTTTTATCAATGCACCTTCAGAGATGATCACCAACAGATTCACAGGCAAATACTCATCGAGCACGTTGCGACAACCCCGGGACGCTCCATATTCCTACCGCTGATGGGGACCATGCGGGGATCATTGGAGGAGAGGAAGCGACAGAACTCATTCCTCCCGATCGGTCAGGGTTTGTCTCCCATCCATGCTATTCAATTGCGTTTCCACTGGGCGTAGAAGGTGGCGGGGGCCCCCCCCATCGCATAGGGGCCTCCTGCTTGATAGTTGGTTCCTGATCCATCCGCTTTGGTATTCCAGCCTGTGAAGATGTGGTCTGTTTTGGTGAGTGTGCCAGCATCCGGAAGCCACACCCATGCACCTTCGGCATATTTTGTGTGATCCTGTGGCACCGTGCCACCGTCCGAACCATTGCCATCAAAGCTGACCGCATTCCCTGGTTTCCACTGGGCGTAGAAGGTGACGGGGGACGCCTTCATTGTATAGAGGGCACTTGCTTGATAGTTGGTTCCTGATCCGTCTTGAGTGCTCTTCCAGCCTATGAAGAAGTGGTCTGTTTTGGTGAGTGTGCCCGCATTCGGGAGCACCACCTTCGCACCTTTGGCATAGTGTTTCGCAGTCGGCACCGCACCTCCGTCAGAGCCGTTGCCATCGTAGATTACTGCATGCCCTGGAGCCCACTGAGCGTAGAAGGTGACGGGGGTCGTCCCCATCGTATAGAGTGCTCTTGCTTGATAGTCTTGTCCTGCTCCATTCGCTTTGGTATTCCAGCCCTTGAAGGCGAGATTCGTTTTTGTCAGTGTCCCCGCATCCGGAATCCACACCTCCGTACCTTCGAGATATATGTTCGCAGGTGGCACCGCACCTCCATCAGAGCCGTTGCCATCAAAGGTGACCACATACCCTGGTTCCCACTGAGCGTAGAAGGTGACGGGGAAATACTGCAGCCTGTAGTTTGTATAGTATATTCCTGATCCATCCGCTTTGATCTTCCATCCCGTGAAGACGTGGCCTGTTTTTGTCAGTGTGCCCGCATCCGGGAGCCTCACATTAGCCCACCCGACATATAATTTCGCAGCCGGCACCTCCCCTCCGTCAGAGCCGTTGCCATCGTAGGTGACCGCATACCCTGTTGTCCACTGAGCGTAGAAGGTGACGGGAGAATACCCCATCCTGTAGTAGGCTGTATGATGTTTCCCTGATCCATCCGCTTTGCTGTTCCAGCCCTTGAAGACGTAACCCGTTTTGGTGAGTGTGCCAACATCCGGGAACCACACAACCTCACCTGCGACATATAATTTCATAGCCGGCACCTCCCCTCCGTCAGAGCCGTTGCCATCAAAGGTGACCGTAGACCCTGTTCTCCACTGCGCGTAGAAGGTAACGGGGGACGCATTCATCGTCCAGGATTCTCCTGCTTGATGGGAGAGGCCTGATCCATCCTTGTTGCTCTTCCAGCCCATGAAGGTGTGGCCTGTTTTTCTCAGTGTGCCAGCACCCGGGAGCCTCACTTTTGCACCTGCGACATATTTTGTGTGATCCTGTGGCACCTCCCCTCCATCAGAGCCGTTGCCATCGTAGATGACCGCATACTTTCTTTCCCACTGGGCGTAGAAGGTAACGGGGAAAGCCTTCATTGTATGGAATTCTCCTGCTCGATAGAGGGTTCCTGATCCATTCGCTTTGCTGTTCCAGCCCGTGAAGATGTGGTCCGTTCTGGTGAGTGTGCCCGCATCCGGGAGCCTCACTTTTGCACCTGCAACATATTTCCCCCCGATCGGCACCACACCTCTGTCAAAACCGTTTCCATCAAAGGAAACCGCATGCCTTTTTTCCCACTGGGCGTAGAAGGTAGCGGGGGAAGTCCCCATCGTCCAGGATTCGCCTGCTCGATAGAGGGTTCCTGATCCATCTTTATTTCTCTTCCAGCCGTTGAAAATGTGGTCCGTTTTGAATAATGTACCAGCACCCGGGAGCGACACCGTTGCACCTGCGACATATTTCCCCCCGATCGGCACCACACCTCTGTCAAAACCGTTTCCATCAAAGGAAACCGCATACCTTTTTTCCCACTGGGCGTAGAAGGTAACGGGGAAAGTCCCCGTCATATAGAGCGTTCTTGCTTGATAGTTGGTTCCTGATCCATTCGTTTTGCTGTTCCAGCCCGTGAAAATATGGTCCGTTTTGGTCAGTGTGCCAGCATCCGGGAGCCTCACCTCTGTACCTGCGACATATTTTCCTCCAATCGGCACCTCCCCTCTCTCCGAACCGTTGCCATCAAAGCTGACCGCATACCTTCTTTCCCACTGGGCGTATAAGGTGACGGGGGAAGTCCCTATCTTGATTGGTACTATATAGTGTTTTCCTGATCCATCCGCTTTGGTATTCCAGCCTGTGAAGACGTGGTCCATTTTGGTGAGTGTGCCAGCACCCGGGAGCCACACCTCTGCACCTTCGGCATATTTTCCCCCGGTCGGCACCTCCCCTCCGTCCGAACCATTGTCATCAAAGGTGAGCGCATACCTTTTTCCCCACTGAGCATAGAAGGTGACGGGGGAAGTTCCCATCGTATAAAGTGTTTCTGCTCGATAGCTGGTTCCTGATCCATTCGCTTTGGTATTCCAGCCCAGAAAGCTGAGACCCGTTCTGGTGAGTGTACCAGCACCCAGAAGCGTGAAAACCGTATCATCGGCATATTTCCCCCCGGTCGGCACCACCCCTCCGTCCGAACCGTTACCATCGTAAGTGACCGCATACATTCTTTCCCACTGAGCGTAGAAGGTGACGGGGAAAGCCTTCATTGTCCAGGATCCTCCTGCTCGATAGAGGGTGCCTGATCCATTCGCTTTGGTATTCCAGCCCACAAAGGTGAGATCTGTTTTGGTGAGTGTGCCCGCATCCGGGAGCCACAGCGTTGCACCTGCGGCATATTTTTTCCCGGCCGGCACCACCCCTCCGTCCGAACCGTTGCCATCAAAGCTGACCGCATACCCTGGTTTCCACTGGGCGTAAAAGGTGACGGGGGAAGTTCCCATCGTATAAAGTGTTTCTGCTCGATAGCTGGTTCCTGATCCATCCGCCTTGGTATTCCAGCCCACAAAGGTGAGATCTGTTTTGGTGAGTGTGCCCGCATCCGGGAGCCACAGCGTTGCACCTTCGGCATATTTTTTCCCGGCCGGTACCACCCCTCCGTCTGAACCATTGCCATCAAAGCTGACCGCATATCTTTTTGCCCACTGGGCGAAGAAGGTAACGGGGGAAGTCCCCATCGTCCAGGATTCTCCTGCTTGATAGCTGGTTCCCGATCCATCCGCTTTGGTATTCCAGCCCACAAAGCTGAGACCCGTTTTGGTGAGTGTGCCCGCATCCGGGAGCCACACCCATGCACCTTCGGCATATTTTTTCCCGGCCGGTACCACCCCTCCGTCCGAACCATTACCATCAAAGCTGACCGCATATCTTTTTGCCCACTGGGCGAAGAAGGTGACGGGGAAAGTCCCCATCGTATAGAGTGTTCCTGCTTGATAGCTGGTTCCCGATCCATTCGCTTTGGTATTCCAGCCCAGAAAGCTGAGATCTGTTTTGGTGAGTGTGCCCGCATCCGGGAGCCACAGCGTTGCACCTTCGGCGTATTTTTTCCCGGCCGGTACCACCCCTCCGTCCGAACCGTTGCCATCAAAACTGAGCGCATACCCTTTTGCCCACTGGGCGTATAAGGTGACGGAGGAAGCCCCCATCGTATAGAGTGTTCTTGCTTGATAGCTGGTTCCCGATCCATCCGCTTTGGTGTTCCAGCCCAGAAAGCTGAGATCTGTTTTGGTGAGTGTGCCAGCATCCGGGAGCCTCACTTTTGCACCTTCGGCATATTTTTCCCCGGCCGGTACCACCCCTCCGTCCGAACCGTTGCCGTCGTAGGTAAGACTCAAATTGGCTTTGGATGCAGGAGCAGGACCTGCTGGCGATGAACATCCCGAAAACAAGGCCCATGCCGTTAATCCGATCATACATAATGTCATTTGAGCAATTCCAACCCTGTGGGCTGTTCTTCTATCTTTCATGGTTGTTGTAACTCCTTGGCTTGACATGGTTTCCAGACTGATTGTTTGATGTACATCCCTATCAGTGTAACACGCCTTTCGGAAAATACCCAGTTGACGATTTCCCTGTGACCGCTTGGGAACCATAACGAGCTGATGTCAATGCGTTCAACCTGGAGAATCCACCGCGTCAAAATTCTTGACTGGCTCGCCATGAAGACAGTCCCCCTCATATGCCAGCAACCGTGACTTCGCCGAGTGCGACGGTTTCAGGGAACCCGCATGGGCAGTATCCATAGACCGGGTTGTACGGTTTGGCTGTCGTGGTGCAGCAGAAACATCGGATGACAGTAACGGGAGATTTTTTTCCCCAACCGTAAGGCTGAGACTCATCAAAGGGATTATCCGGGTTTGGATAACCTGAACATTGTCTCCGGCAAAATATCTGCTATCCGGGTTAGTGAAAATATTATATTACAAATATGATTGCCCGAACTCTCGCCTGAGAGATTATGCTGACTTGAGTCCTCCCGGGTGCTGCACAATAATCAAAAGTCGTATTGAAATCACAGACATGCAAAAACGATAACAGTATGAGACAGCCACACATCCTGAGAAAATTCTACAATGTTTTCACAAAATCTGATGTTCTCTTTGCATCATCAGCATACCAGCCTCGTAGCTCGTCAGGAAGCAGTGTAGCAAGTTGATACATCATCTCATCGGCCATTTGTTCCCTGTCTTCGGCCTTGATTTTCCCCCCACCGGGTTTCTCAAGGAGAAAGGGATTGCCGAAGCGCAGATGTACTGCCGTTCTGCGGATCCTTTTCAGGTTTTTTTTCAGATCAAGAAGCCCCCACTGTACCATGGTGTAGACGGGAACACCCTGACGGGAAGCAAAGAACGTAGTACCCGGCAAAGCTTTTTTGAGAGTTCCATTCCTGCTCCGGGTTCCCTCGGGCGTGATACACAGAAAATTTCCATCATCAAGCACAGCAAAACAGCTACGGATAGCTTTCATGTCCATTCCTTTTCTGTCAACCGGAACAGATTCCCATGCCTCCATGGCCATCCGGGTAACAAAATTTCCCCAAAGTTCCTTTTTGGCCAAAGCCCTTGTTTTCCTGGGCCGGAGACTAATGTAGAATAATGGTCCTTCGAGGTTCGTGGTATGGTTTGAAATGAGTATGGCCGGGCCCTTCAAGGGAATCTTTTCCAGTCCTTCTATGTCTACCTTGCATGTTAGCCGAAAAAACAGGATGACAACACTGTTCACGATACGTTCTTTGATAGTCATGGGAACAGGTTGAAGGAGTAGAAAGGAATGGTCAAGAAATATCTGGATGATTTCTGATATGATGCCAAAATGAAAACTGCGTGTGCACAAACCCTGCTCTGACGCAAATCAGGTGCTCAGTGTGCATGTAAAAAAATCAGACTTCCCATCACGTCAATCCCTGACTTCTCAACTCCCCGGGAATGATGATTCCCGAACGTTTTTGGGGATAGCCTGATATCAGGATCTCATTCTTACCATGTGCCCGGGAAACATCTGCAAAAAAGGTATCTGAAAGCATCTGAAAAATCCTCACCTGAGATGTCCGTGCAGCATTCTCATCGCTTCCATCGGCATTATTTTTTTTGACACATGATTTGATCTCATTGAATATTTTCCCGGGTCAATGTCCCCCCCTCCGTCATGAGGCCGTATTTTCAATCATTTTTTTATTCCAGGCAGCTGCCAGAGCTTTAACCAACTTCCTGCTGGTTCACACTCTCTGCAGACTTGAGTCCAGTCCTGATTTTTCAGGTGCATCACGTTAACCCATTTCCCCCATCCCTGCATCGAATCCAATGGCAGGCCAACATGATTCAATGGCATGAACTGTTTCAAGAAGTTTCACGTGTGTACAATAATTTGTTGCCACCAGAATCCCGGCAGATGAGTTTCCGGAACAAGAATTCGCCTCTATGGGCATTCAGGTTTTTTCGAATTTAGCACACCAAACAATTGACGATATTTTTCAAAAACAGTATAGTGCACCCCCGGCATTAATCTCCCTGGTGACATATTCATAAAATATCCGTCTGGGTAATTGTTGATTTTATCTGTAGTTGCCAGGATTAATACAGATAATCCCGTACAGGAGACTTGCTTGAACATTCCAGTCCTCTCCATGAAAGGAATTCATAAACACTTCATGGGAGTTCATGCTCTTAAAGGAGTGAATTTCGAACTCCAATCCGGAGAAATCCATGCTCTTGTAGGAGAAAATGGTGCTGGAAAGTCTACCATGATGAAGGTACTCACCGGCATCTATCAAAAGGACTCCGGAGAGATTCTTTTTCAGGAGAAACTCTTTCATCCCCAGAACCCCAAACAGGCCCTGTCCGCTGGTATTGGCATTATTCATCAGGAACTGAACATGATGGAGCATCTCACCGTTGCCCAGAATATTTTTATTGGACGTGAATCAATGAAATGCAACGGATGGCTCCTTGATGACAGGGAACAGAATCGACGTGCTGAAAAACTTTTCAAACGGCTGAATATGAATATCAATCCAGCCATGACATTGAACAGACTCACTGTTGGAAAACAGCAGATGGTGGAAATTGCAAGGGCTGTGTCTCACGATTTGCAGGTTTTGATACTTGATGAACCGACTGCAGCACTGACTGAAACCGAAACAGAAGAGCTTTTTATCATCATGAGGGAACTTGCACTCAAGGGTGTCGCCATGATTTACATTTCTCACCGAATGGATGAAATTGGCCAGATAACCGACAGAGTTACCGTAATGCGAGACGGTGAATACATTGATACCTGTAAAACACAAGAAATAACAAAAGAAAATATCATCAATATGATGGTTGGACGAATCATTTACGAAACACCCAAGAAAAAAAGCAATGTCAGGCCGAATGCCGAAGTGGTACTGGAAGTGAATAACCTGAATGCCGGGAAGCTGGTAAAAAATATCAGCTTCAAACTCCATGAAGGTGAGATTCTCGGATTTGCAGGGTTAATGGGGGCGGGACGGACCGAAACGGCACGGGCCATTTTCGGTGCCGACAAGATTCAGAGCGGTACCATCAAAGTGCACGGTAAACATGTCAGGATTACCAACCCGATGATAGCTGTAGCCCATGGCATCGGCTATCTGTCGGAAGACCGTAAAAGATACGGTCTGGCTACCGGGCTCAGTATCATCGAGAATGCCTTGATGGCTTCCTATGAAAAATACGCCAATGGTCTCCTGATTCATAAAAACCGGGTCAGGACCATCACTGATGAGTACGTAAACAGACTCAATATCAAAACACCTTCCATCGATCAGTTGCTCATCAACCTTTCAGGTGGTAATCAGCAAAAAGTCGTCATTGCCAAATGGCTCATCAACGACGCCAGAATTTTGTTTTTCGACGAGCCCACACGTGGCATTGATGTTGGTGCCAAGAGTGAAATTTACACCCTGATGAACGAGCTGACAACCCAGGGAAAATCCATCATCATGATTTCTTCTGATCTCCCTGAAATTTTCCGAATGAGTGATCGTATCGTCGTTATGTGCGAAGGACGGATAACAGGGGAACTGGGCATAGAAAAAGCTTCTCAGGAAGACGTCATGAACTTTGCAACAATGAGAGGGGAGAATGCATGAACAATATTAATAGTCAAAAAAGTATTGGCAGCAAATTCCGGTCAATCGGAATACAGAAATTCATGGCACCCGCCGCCCTGATTATTCTCTATGTTTTTTTCGGTATCTTCGGGAGAAATTTCTTCTCATATACCTCCCTGATTAACATTCTGGATGCTTCCTATTATATTGGATTTATTGCCATCGGTGTTACCTTTGTAATCATTACAGGAGGCATTGATCTCTCCGTAGGAACCGTAATGATGGCTGCAGCCATTATTGGAGGTACCGCCTACAAAAGCTGGGGATGGCCGATGTGGCTCTCTCTCATACTGATAATGGTCATCGCCACATCATTCGGATACTTCAACGGTATTATGGTATCCCGTCTCAAACTTCCCCCTTTCATCGCCACTCTGGGAACGATGATGATTTCCATGGGTGTCGGTTCCATTGTTTCCAATGTGCGAAGTGCCACCTACCCCACCCGTTCAGAAGCTGACGGTTGGTTCAAGAGCATATTCAAATATCTTGGTGATGATGGTTTGGCCATACCTACCGGATTCATCGTCCTGATTTTAACCGCCACAATTGCCTGGGGTATACTGACAAAAACAAAGATGGGACGTTATATATTCGCTGTAGGCTCCAACAAAGAGGCCGCAAGACTCTCAGGTGTTGATATACAAAAATGGGAAATGATGGCCTATATTATCAGCGGTGCTACAGCAGGCATTGGTGGTATCGCCTTTGCCGCAGTATACACCACGGTCATGCCGGCTCAGGGCCAGGGTTTTGAGCTCTACGCCATTGCCGGTGCGGTAATCGGCGGAACATCACTCTCCGGAGGGGTTGGTTCTGTATTCGGCACATTAATCGGAGTTTACATTATGAGTGCACTTCGAGTTGGATTGCCTTCGATGGATCTTCAAGCCCACTATCAGACATTCTTTACAGGTGTCGTCGTTATCGGTGCGGTTCTGCTGGATCTTTACAGGAACAAGCGTGCGTCAGAAGTTCATATTCTCGGCCCGGCCGAAACTTTTCGCAATACCGGGATTCTCAAACTGAATCGTATGAAAGAAGAACTTGAAAACCTGGATGGTCCCAATGCCGAAAGAAAGAAAAAAGATATTACTGCTCTGCGCACAGAATTGAAAGTAATGTACAAACGAATGAGGAAAGAAGAAAAAGCGGAACGGAAATGTGTTCTCATCACTGAAAAAGTAGCGGAGAAGACATTTTGTCAGAAATCGTAAAACATTTGTCCTTGAAAAAGGGTGAACTAATAAATTCCGGCCGTTGGTCGGCAAGACAACAAATAAGGAGGAATGTATGAAGAAAATTACTCTCATACTATTCACATTGATTCTCGTAGCCTCGACAGTATTTGCCAACGGTAAATCTGATTCGGACAAGGGCGGAAAACCTTACATCGCCGTCGTGTCAAAGGGTGAACAACATGATTTTTGGCAACAGGTTAAACGTGGTGCAATGGATGCCGCAAGGGATTATAATGCTGACGTCACATTTGAAGGCCCGCCTTCCGAAAGCGATGTACAGATCCAGGTTGAGATGCTCAATAATGCTATAGCCAAGGCTCCTGTTGCCATTGCATTAGCGGCCCTCAACACAACTTCAGTAATCGATCAGCTGACCGATCTGAAAAATAAAGGTATTCCTGTTGTCGGTTTTGACTCCGGTGTCCCCAATGCACCTGCAGGCTCCATTGTCGCCAATGCATCAACCGATAACTACGCTGCCGCTGGCGTTGCTGCCGAAAAAATGTTCGAAGTTATCAAAGGCAAGATTGAAGCTGCTACCGTTGCTGCTCCCGTGAAAATTGTCGTTTTAAATCAGGACGCTTCTGGTGAATCCCTTCTCAGTCGCGGGAGAGGCTTTCGCGACACCATGGTTATGCTGATCGACAAGAACAGCTCACTCTCTGAATCCGACATCGCAGTGATCGGAAATCCCGCTTATGTTGACAGTGTCAGCCCCACATCCGGGGAAAAAGTGTTCATTGAAATGATTGTTCCCGCATCTGCTGCCAACACCGATGCTGCAGCCTCAGCCGCAGCCATGTTGAACAAAGTGAACGACGAGAATATTCTCGGTGTTTTCTGTTCCAATGAAGCCACTGTAAAAGGTATTCTTGCTGCCACCAATGACGGTGCTGACCTGGGAAGCAGGTATAACCTTACCGTTATCGGCTACGATGCTGGTGCTGGTCAGAAGAATGCAGTCCGCAAAGGCCTGTTCAGTGGTTCCATAACCCAGGATCCCTATTCCATCGGTTACAAAGCCGTTGAACTTGCCTGGAAAGCCTGGAAAGGCGAGACTGTTTCCGATGTTGACACCGGAGCTAAATACTACACTGCCGAAAACATGGACCAGGCTGATATTGCTCCCCTGCTTTACGATTGACAGAATATCATTGTAATGCAATGAAGGATTCTCCCGTATCAAGCGGGAGAATCCTGGCAAAAACAGATCTTCTGAGTGGGGAAAATCCCGGGGAAGCATCGGGGATAGAACATCCTGCGGCAAAATACAATACGGTTACACCATCAATAATGCCGTTCTCAAGGGAATACGAGCACCGGATGCAAGAAGCATTCTGCATTGCCCACAATTAAATACAACAGGAAACATTCAACCTTGTATTAAAATCTCGTTCGCTGTCAGGGGAAGAACGGAAAGGTGTATTCGGGAGTCTTGTCAAATCCGGATATATAGACATGTTTTTTGTAACTCAGGCATAATTTGGTGCACTACACACCTACTCTTTTCCTTTTCTGGTACCGTGAACAAGATTGATCAGTGCAAGCGTTGAAGTCACCATAATGAGGAGAAGCGATATCGCATTAATCACCGGAGTGGAACCGTCACGCACCTGCAGGTAGAGATTAATCGGCAGAGTTGCCCGGGAACTTACAAGAAAAATTGTCGTATTGAAGTTCTCAAAAGACATCAGGAAGGCAACAGCAAAACCGCCGATCATCGAAGGCCGAAGATACTTCAGGGTAATAAACCATATCACTTCAAAACGATTGGCCCCCAAATTCAAGGCCGCTTCTTCCAGAGTTCTGTCAAACTTGCGCAGTCTGGCACCAATAACGAGAGTAACAATTGTTGTAATAAAGGAAAACTGACCCATGACAATCAGCCAGAAACCCGGCATCAACAGCTTGATATCAATACCCAGATGTGTTTCCAGAAATAACCCAACTGAATTGGTAAAGAGCAACAGGGAAATGCCAAGAATCACCCCGGGGATTACCAGAGGAGCGATCATCAGAAAATAGAGCACTGCCTTGAAGCGAAATTCTTCCTGCTCAAAAAGAAAAGCCGCCAAAGTTCCAACAATGGTGGAGAGAAAAGCAACTGTCAGAGCCACCTGAACCGACATCATGATACTGCGAAGATTCGATGCATCGTGAAAAATGCCAATTTTTTCCGGCCCTTTGGAAAAAAACCAATCCAGGGTGAAGCCTTTCCACGGTAAAGCTGGAGACATTGAATTGTTGAACGCCAATACCATCGTCACAACAAGCGGTGCAAAGAGAAAAATGAAGTATACCATGATGAAAATCCGAAATCCTGTTAGATAAAATCGTGATTTCGGAAGAGTGCGTATCATTTTATAACCCTCCGCCAGTCCTGTCCTGTCAGTTTTATTGCCCCCCGGATTATCAGGGATGATATCAAGAGCAACAGAAAACCGAAAGCAGCACCCTGATTCCAATTGAAGTAGATAATCATCTGGTTATAAATCTGTTCTGTAAACCATAGAGAATTTTTCCCCCCCATAAGATTCGGGGTTAAATAACTGCCCATTACCAGCATGAAAACAATAATACTCCCGGATAATATTCCCGGCATGCAGTAGGGAATAATAATTGTTTTCCAGATTGTCAATTTTTTTGCCCCAAGATCATTCGCCGCCTCAATCAGAGAATCATCAAGGTTCTCCATAACACCAATAATCGGAACAATCATGAACAGCATTGTGGTATAAATCAGACCCATAACCATGGAAATATCGTTGTAGAGCATTTCAATTGGTTTTTCCAGAAGGCCAAGCCACACCAGAAAATGATTCAGAATGCCGCTTTCTCTCAGAAGTATCATCCATCCGTACACTCTCACCAATTCGCTTACCCAAAAGGGAACCAGAAGCAACACCATCAGGAAGCCGTTTATTTTGATGTTCGCCACTTTTGTGATGAAAAAGGCAACGGGCAAAGCGATCAACAGCACAATCAAAGTAACCAGGAGCGCATAACCAGTGGTTCTGACAAACGTGAGCCAATAAACAGGATCCGAGAAAAAAGCCCGATAATTATTGAGGGTAAACCCTGAGTCGCCGTAGAAATCATTTCCCACAAAAGACATTCTCAGAAGTTCAGCCTGTGGGAGAATAATCAGAAGAAGAAGCCAGAGAAATACAGGAATAAAGAAAACAAAAAAACTCCAACGAATCTTACCATTTTTAGGCATCATCATAGATTTTGAATTCCTTTTTTCTAAAACAAACCAATGCTGTGGGATCCCAGCTGATGCGAATCAGATCTTTTCTTGCAATGGAGTCGTAAAGTTTATTCTGAGGCAGGGCAACCACCAGTTCCTCAGTTGTGCCTTCGGGGATAACAAGAAGCTGGCTGTTACCACCATCAAAAAGGATTTCCTTCACTTCACATTTAATGGTGTTCAACCCTTGAGCCGAATCAGGAGCGTTTATAACAAAGGCCTCCGGGCGGATAAACATATCAAACTCTTTTCCCTCATCCAGATTGAAATCACCGAAAACTTTATAGTCCTGACCATCCTTATAATGTGCATCGTAACTGCCGGAAGAATTTTTTTCCAACATTACAGTCAGTCTGTTGTTGTTTCCCACAAATTGAGCGACAAAGGATGAGTGGGGATTGTGATACAGGTTTTGAGGCGTATCGATCTGCTCGAACTTGCCGCTATTCATTACTGCAACATAATCGCTCATCACCATCGCTTCTGACTGATCATGAGTAATATAGACAAACGTTGTACCAACATCCGATTGGAGCTTCTTAAGCTCGATTTTCATATACTCCCGGAGCTTGGCGTCCAGTGCTCCCAGTGGCTCATCCAGGAGTAGAACGCCTGGATCCAGAACCAAACAACGGGCAATGGCAATGCGTTGCTTCTGTCCGCCCGATAACTGACGGATTTTTTTCGTTGCATGCTCGGGCAAGCCAACGCGTTCCAGCATGGAGTAAACTTTCCGTTTAATCTCGGCATCAGGGATATGACGCCGTCTGAGGCCAAATGCAACATTTTCAAAAACATTCATCATGGGGAACAGTGCCAGATGCTGAAAAACAAGATTGACCGGGCGACAGTTCGGAGCCACCCCTGCCATATCATTTTCCCGGATTTTTATCTGACCTTCGGAAATCTCCAAAAACCCGGCAATCATACGTAGCAAGGTGGTTTTGCCACAGCCGGAAGGACCAAGAATGGAAAAAAAATTCCCTTCTTTCACATCAAAAGAAATTCCGTCTACAGCAGTAAAATCTCCAAATTTCTTCGTCAGGTTGTGAATGGATAAAGCGGTATTCATTATGCCTAACCTATAGTTTCATATATTTAAAATAAAAAAACCGGCAACGATCTTGCCGGTTCGTAACATTTTATTTGGCAGCGTTCACTCTATCAAGTACTCGTCCTTCCATTTCTTCCAAACCAGGAGGCACGGTGGGATACCAGCGAATTTTGGCAAGAACTTCGGGGGGCAAACCACGTTCAAAGTTTGCTTTTACATCATCGTTCAGATATTTTACAGCATCCCTGGAAGCGGTTCCATACGTTTCAGCATTCGTATACACAGCCGCATTTTCCGGACGCATCATAAAATTAATCCATGCATAGGCACCTTCAACATTTTCAGATTTTGCAGGAATGGCAAAAGTATCAACCCAGGCAAGAGCCCCGCTGGCAGGTGCCAGATAGTCAATGTCGCTGTTCTCGGCATGTAGCTTCCAACCGGCCTGTTCCCATGCCATTGCCGCCCAGACTTCACCCGAACGCATGGCCTCAAGAAGCTGATCACCGTTAGACCAATAATTCTGCACAACAGGCTTGCCGGAAATTAATTTTTCACCAACGGCATCAAGAAAATCCTGATAGGCTGCAGGGTTGTCGTAGAGGGCAAATGGATCGTAACCCAATGCGTAGCCCATGCCGATCAGAATGGGTCTTTTCAACCGATAGGAGACTCTCCCTGTGTACTGAGGGTCCAGAAGGTCGGTATAGTCCTTGACATTGGGAGCTTTTGCCTTGTTTACAACAAGACCAGAGGTTCCATAGACGTGAGGAACGGCATAGGAATCATTCGCAACTTTCGTATTTGCTTTCACGGCATTCAACAGAGAAACGTCAATCAGATTGGTTTCAACTTTTTTGTAATCAATCGGCTGATAAATTCCGTACTGCTCAACAACAGAAGAAATCCGATCCTGGGAAGGCTGTGCAAGATCGAAACCACCTCCCCGGGTTGCCCGAAGCTTTGATATCATTTCTTCATTGTTACTCAAGGTTACCTCAACCCTGATCCCGGTTTCATCGAAAAACTTGTCTATCAGTTCCTGAGGAGCATAGCCTGACCAGGTAATAATACGCAGAACCTTGTTTCCTTCGCCAGAATCTGATCCCTGGCCATTGGCAAACATGCCAAAAGTGGTCAGCATCAATAACAAAACCAATACAACTGATTTTTTCATGAAATCCTCCTAATCGGATATAAATAAAATATAAACTGGACCAAAATCATTGAACACACATTATCATACACAGCTTGATAAAGTCACGACTCTCAACACCGAACGGGTGTCAGAGTCTTTACAAAAAACCGCAGGTTGATACCGGATGGAGTGAAATAGCCTGCCAAAATCCCGGGATTGTCCGTGACTCTCCCGAGTTGTTTACCCAAAAGAAGACTCTGGGGAAGATCAAAACATCTTCAAGCAAGAAATCATGACAAGAATAACACATACACGATGCCTTGTGTGGTACAAAACGAAAAAAAAAGAAAATTGAAACGATTCGATCTGATTTCGAACATTATTCCCCGCATCGTCGTTCACAAGAAAACAATGAGCTTTGGAAAAACTGATTTCCTGTCCTTTAACGGCTCCGTCATTCCAGCATGCAAATGAAGCGATCACCAGGAGGAAGAATGCGAACCATTGCACCGTACACTCAAAATCTGATACAGATCTCGAAGAATCGCTACCCGGTGCGTATGCCCTGTCCCGCTTCTGATGTCATACAAAAAGAGTCCGGTTGCCTTGTTTACGCCTTTATTGGTTCCAACCGATCCGGTATGCTCAGGAAATCTGCTGAAAACCATCAGATATTTTGAGGATGATAACCCCTTTCAGGCGAAGGGACAGGGAACGACCCCTCTGGATGCTTTTCCCTTTCGAATCCACTCCCGGGCATATTTGCATTTTCAGGGCCTGTCACACAGCATACATGTTCACGACTTGCTGCCGACATTAAACAGGTGATGGAAAAGTGTGCCAATTCCCCGGGGCTGGCTGGAATGATCCTTCCCGGCAAATGACGAAACATCATTCTCCTGACCAACGATAAGCAGAATATCATCAAGAGACAAACGATATTCAGGTCTGAAAAACTGATAATCCCCTTGCCCGGCCTTGCGAAAAGCAATCACATTAATCCCTCTGGATTTTCGTATATCCATTTCGACAAGAGTATGCCCAGCCAGTTTTTCCGGAACACCCGACTCAGCTATCACCAATCCACCGGAAATTGGCAAATAGTTAAAAAGTAAATCGGAAACAAGCAATGGCGTCACACGTTTTGCAGCTTCAAGATTTGGGAAAATGACATGATCGGCTCCAATCAGGGAGAGAATTTCCCCATGCTGATCGGTTTCCGCTTTCACAATAATACTCGCAACTCCCAGCTTGCTCAAATACTGTGTCACAAGGATGGAAGCTTCAATCTTGTCTCCGAGATCAATCACAACCGCATCAATATCCGCAGGAATCAGGCGTGTCACAATTTCTTCATTGATGACATTGGCAATATATGCTGCCGTAACATCGCTTTTGAAATATTCAATAATATCAGGATTTTTATCAATAAGAATGATTTCACAATCAAGAAGAATCAATTCCTCAAGAATTTTTTTCCCAAAGGAACTCGCTCCAATAATGGCATATTGTTTCATCCGATCAACACCTCACCTTTTGGATATTCGACAAGAGTCTCGGTTCGATCACGGACGGTGCGAATAACCAGCGAAAACAAGCCGACCCGACCTGCAAACATAGTGGCTATAATCAATATTTTACCTCCAGTCGTCAGTTCCTGAGTGATATTCATGGACAGGCCTACGGTTCCCAAAGCCGATACACACTCAAAAATAATTTCAGATGCTGTTAATCCATTGGGATTGGATTGTTCCAGTATTCCAAGCAGTAAAATACTGCAAAAAAGAAGCGAAAATGCCTTGAGAAAAAACATCGTTGCCCGACTCACATCGGCCGAAGCGATTCTTCGATTCAAAAAACGGATGTCGCCCCTCTCATTAACACCGTGAAAGAGAACGATGAAAAGAATGAAGGCTGTTGTAACCTTGATCCCGCCAGCAGTGGAACCTGAACCGCCACCGATCAACATCAAGACAAGCGTCATCCATCGGGAAGTCAACGAAAGGGACGCCTGATCGATTGTATTAAACCCTGCCGTCCGTGTTGTAACAGACTGGAACAGTGCAGCAAGATAACGTTCTCTTCCGGATAATGCTGAAAATACTGACGTCGTATCCATGAGCAGGTAGCCCAGAAAACCGATCAGAATGAGAGACGGTGCTGCCAGGAGCATAATCCGGGTATGAAACAGGAGTGGGCGTTTCCAATCCTGAAATTTTCGCCGTAAATCCCGAATAACCAGAAATCCGGTACCACCGATGAGCACAAGACCCATCAATGTGAAATTAACAAGAAGATTTGAACGGAACGGCACGATTCCGTCGGGAAACAGGGAAAATCCGGCATTACAAAAAGCTGATATGGAATGGAAGATTCCTTCAAAAACAGGTTCCCTGGTTCCTGCTCTGAGAAATCCCTGAGTGAGCAATATGGCACCGATCAATTCGATCAGCAAAGTTGTTCCCAGGATGTTTTTTATTATTTTTCTGCCCTGGGTGAATGGGGCAGCGTAATATGAACCGTGCAGGATTGTATTGTTTCGAAGAGAAATCCTTATATTGGGGATCACCAGATAAAACATCCCGAAGGTGATAATCCCAAGCCCCCCGATTTGGATGAGGACTAAAATAACCATTTGCCCAAAACGACTCCACAAGGATGTGTCCACGGTAATTAATCCCGTAACACAGGTAGCAGAAACAGAGGTAAAAAAAGCATCGACTGGCGATACATGATCCGACACTCCCGTGCCGTCCCAACTGATATCAAGGCTTAACAGGAAAGTTCCCACGATGATCAGGCCAAGAAAACAGGAATAGAGCAGGGTCCGTGCCGAAAATCGGAAAAGGCGTTTTCCACTCATAGTCCCTCGATAATAGCCTGGTCCTGAGAACTCTGCCCAGTAGAAGATTGATTCGGATCGACATCGGATACGTTCAATAATCCTCATCACTGTTCGTATCTGAATTGTTTACAATGCGCTTTGCACATGTCTGGCCTTATCGCCTTGACAATGCTCCCGATGCATCAGAGCAGGTACGACGATTCCTCACAGAATACAAAACAATCGTCACATCACCTGGGCATGAGGTTCAAAACCCTGCCCTGCCGGAAAGACTCTTTATGCAATCCATTCCTGTACTCATACTCGCCAGGGAAGAGCCCTGCAACGAAGGTGGGAAAAAAAATGGAAAGAATATTCCGACTCACCACAGACGACGCCCGGGAGAGAGTGTTATGCGACGCCGTTCACCGTAACCTGCTTTATGTTTTCCCGAAGAGAAGACTGATGAAACTTTTCCTTTTCTTCTTTTTTGGATTCACTTCAGGGGAAGTATCCTGGATTTTCTCTTGTTTTTTTGAACCATTCCGGCTCTGTTCTGCCGGAATGGTTCTATGCTGCTTGTTGCCGGAGATTTTTCTTTTTTTCCCTCCACCCTTTCGGCTTTTGACAAGAGAATCGTTCAGTTGAAAATTTTCACCGTACTTTTTTTTGTAATAGGCCAATCGTTCATCGATACTGTTGTCTGCACTGACCCGAATCATGTCAGACATATTGGTATCTGAGGGGTTTTTGTGATATGTCTGTTTTTTTGTGGGCGTAACACCCGATTTTTTTCTTTCATTCCTTGCAGGTTTTGTCAATCGTTGTTTTTTGTTATTGATATCAACGGTTGAAGAAACATCATTCATGTTGCCTCCGGCAACGAAAGAAACCGCTGATTGAACTTTTGCCGTATTGAAATCCAGAGATTTCCCTCCGTTTTTGGAACCATGATAGCCTTGGGGTTTTCCCGGACGGTCGTTGCGACGTTTTTCACTGCGAGGATATTGATTCCCCCGGCCTCCGTGGTCTTTGTTCTGGGCACCTGGTCCCCCTTCCCGACTACCGATTTCCCGATATCGGTCCTGAGGCGGAAATCGCATACCCGCACTCTTGTCCTCAACCATGAAGCTTTCCTCAGCCCAACTGACAGGAATCTTGCAACCGAGCAGTTTCTCAATCGGCCCAAGACCATAGACATATTCTTCGCATGCCATCGTAACAGTTTTTCCATCCTGCCCCGCACGGGCTGTTCTGCCGATTCTGTGAACATAACTTTCAGCCTCAAGAGGAACATCATAGTTGATAACCATTTGAAGATCGTCGATATGTAATCCTCTGGCAGCAACATCAGTGGCAACCAAAAATTTGTGTTTCCCTTTTTTCACCTCGTCAACAATCTTCAAACGCTTGAGCTGAGGAAGATCGCCCATGAGAAAGGTTACTCCGTAGCCATTGATTTCGAGACGTTTTGCCACTTCCCATGCATTATGCCGGGTATTGGTAAAAATCACCGCATTTACCGGATTATCCCGTTTCAGTATGCCCAGCAACAGTTTCATCTTTTCATCTTTGCCGACATGGTAGAGTTCTTGTGTGACAGTATCTACCGTCACTTTCTCAGGTTCTATAATGACTTCACCCGGGTCGTTCATATATTCCCAGGCCAGATTTCCTACCCGAGGATTGAGGGTGGCACTAAAAAGCATGGTATGGCGCTCGTTACACGGTCGCATTCCTTTCAGTATTCGCCTCAAATCCGGAAGAAAACCCATGTCAAACAGTCTGTCAGCCTCGTCGATGACGAGGAAACCAAAATCTTTGAAATTCAACTTGCGCTGCTTGCTGAAATCTATAAGTCGCCCCGGGGTTCCTATCAGAACATCAACACCATTTTCCAGTATTTTTTCCTGGGAAGCATATCCGACACCGCCATAGACTGAACCCACTTTTAATTCCAGATATTTGGAGAGCACGTTTCCTTCAGTCTCAATCTGAACAGCCAGCTCCCGGGTTGGAACAACAACAAGGGCTTTCTCTCCCTTGTATTTCTCCTCCGTGAGCATGAGCTGAAAAATGCCGAGAAGAAACGCTGCCGTTTTCCCGGTTCCTGTCTGTGACTGGGCATAAATATCCCGATGTTCTGTGATGAGAAGCTGAAAACATTGAGCCTGAACAGGCATGGGAGTTTTGAAACCAGCTTCGTCGATAGCTTTCTGGATCCTTTCTTCAAATCCGAATTCTTCGAATGTCATGGTGTGAAATCGTTCCTTGTTAACAGATGCAGGTTTCTGATTACCTGCGTCAATAGTCTTTTTTTGTGCGTTCGGACGGCGCTGTCCCTTAAAAAAACGGACACAGTGATAATATATTGCAAAAGGGCAACAGCTCAGGCAACACCTGAAATCTGCTACCCAAATCAAAACGTGTACCTGAACGCTTTGTGACTGTACGATATTCTACCAAAAAGTCACTGAATACATATTGTCAGGTTTCCGTATGGACTACAATAATCTTTTTCACCCCCGATAGCTCACAGATAACAGTATATACCCTTGGTTGATTAATGTCGATAGAATGAATTGCCAGTGTTTTTCGGCAGGGCATCACGTGAGATAACCCGGAGAAGAAGCCTGGAATGATGATGCCGGAAAAGCAATCACCAAAACTTTCGGGAACTGGGTCAAGAGTAATGTTGAAATCAAACCTGTCCATACAATTTCAGGCATCACTCCTGCAGCTTCTGATGTCTGCCACTGCATCACAGGTCATCGGTCCGTTCTGCGAGAATCCATCCCGGGAAGGTTTCATTGATCTTTCGCTTCTTCCGGATATACCTTTTCCGGCAGTTTCCGCCCCCCGGGGCGCTGTATAAGCTCAATCGTTGTTCCGATGTATTTTTCGGTATCCAGATAGGCATAATGGCCATCACCCTCCGGTCCGAAGCCCGATCCATCCATGATCATGGGAATACCCGCCGCTTCAGCCTGCCGGATGGCTGTGTCCATATCATCCACAAGCACTCCAAGATGCTGAATCCCGTAACCATGATTTCGGATAAAATCCGTATATACAGTATCCCCTTCAAGCTGTTCAATCAGCTCAATTCTCATGGGCCCGAAATAGGACAGAGCTACTCTCATGGCATAATTTGCAGGCTTGCCGTTCCGGGTCATTCTGGAAACAAAAGGCTTCTGATAAGTGTAAAAATGCCAGGGACCGATACCGAATATTGTGTGATAATTCACCACAGTCCTGTCCAGATCTTCAACGACAAAGGCAATCTGGGCCACTCCCTTATCGAGAAAGGGTAGTTTTTCCCGTAATTCATCGGGGAATTCCATCATGGCAGGAAAACTCCTTTCAACATTTTCCCCTCCAGAGCCAGTCCGGCTCCTTTTTCAAAGTCTTCCAGCGGGAAGGTATGGGTAATCAGTTGATCTCCAGGGATGATTCCCCGAACCAGCAGATCCAGGGCAATTCGGTTATGTCTCGGTGCGAAAGTGGAAGTTCCGATGATGTGCAGGGAATTATAATGAACCAGATTCATGTCAATGCCGGGCTTGCTGTTGCCCTGCGGCATGCCACCAAACTGTACTATTCGCCCCCCTCTTCGGGTCATTTCTACAGCCTGTACAGCGGCCTGGGGAGATGGGGCAGCAATGATGACGACATGGGCGCCTTTTCCTCCAGTGAGTTTCAGAACGTCCTCTACCGCGTTGACTTTGGAACCGTTGATGAGGGTATCTGGTTCAAAAGCCGCAGCCATTTTCAGACGATCAGGAGAAAGGTCCACAACAAAAATTCTTTTTGCTCCCCGTGCCCGGGCCAGACTGATATGAATACATCCGACAGGACCAGTTCCGATAATGACAACCGTTTCACCCAGTTTGATATCCGCCTTTTCCTGGGCATTCACACAGGAAGATACAGGCTCGGCAACCGTTGCCAAAACAGGATCTGTTCCCTGAGGGACCCTCTGAATATTGCCCAGGTTGAGAATTGCGGACGGGAGTGCTGTATATTCAGCAAAACCTCCAGGCCATGTCTGCCCGATTTCTTGTTGATTGCCGCAGAGTTCGTATTCTCCATCCTGACAAAAATCACAGGTACCGCAATAGGCTAAAGGACCGACTGCCAGAGTATCCCCAACGTTCCATTTCCCACTGTATTCCTGACTGATGCGTTCCACCTTGCCACAGATTTCATGACCAATAATCCAGGGAAAGGCAACTTTGCGGTGCCCCGTTCTCAAGGTTCGCAGATCCGATCCGCAGAGTCCACAGGCCAGAATTTTCAGCAATAGTCCACCAACAGGGATGTCCGGAACCGGAACACTCTCAACAGCGAACTTCATCGGTTCCCGAATAACAAGTGCTCTCATGGTATCAGCCATTCAAAAGCCTCCCTGAATCAGAGAATCCTGCATTTCCCTCATTTTATACACGAAGGAATCCTGATTCAGATGAACCATTTCCCGGGTAATCAATGCACCTTTTTTGATGGGTTGTGTTACTTTTGCACTCTGGCCGATACCAACAGGAACAGCTCCCACAGCATTGGATTCAGCGTAAGTCATAATGTGTCCATACCAGTCGGCGCCACCAATCCCTTCCAGAATTTCATCTTTTTTCAGATCCCGCTTGGCTCGACAGACAACTTCAGAATGCATGGTTTCTGCCGTTACAGTCACCTCATTGAGAAGTACCGCTTCGGCTACGGACTGGGGAGTTTCAAGGTCACAAAGATGGTAGGGGCGGAAATGAAGGTAGTAGGGGCCATCAAACTTTGTGATGAATTTCATCTCTTTCTGTATCCTTTTGTCTTCAGAATAAACGATGGCAAAAACTCCAGGTGCGATCGCACCTGTGGAATAATCAACGCAACCGTTTCTGGAGAATATGCCACCATCTGCCCTGGATTTGAACACCTGTACCAGATTTTCCAGTTCCACTTTTGGTCCATGCATTCCCGCAATATCCGGAAGCAGACCGGTGGCATTGGAAACAGCCGCCATCTCCACCATGGTTTTTGTTCCATCCTGAAATGAGGCGAGCATTTTCGGATTCATATTTTTGGAAAGAGCCTCTTCCCGACAGGACTCCGGGGTGGCATCATGATTCAGGGGATTGTTCTTTCCCTTGCCCAGGGTAACCACCTTGAAACCCATCATTCTTGCCTGTTCGTAGAGCATTTTACACACGCCGGGCTCATCCCCTGATGCGACGGTATACAAACTTCCCATTTTCCGGGCCAGATTGTTGAGATATACCCCGACAGTGATATCCGTCTCCACATTGAGCATGATAACCGGCTTCCGGTTCATGATGGACTGATAGGCAATGTTGGCACCAATTTCCGGAACCCCTGTTGCTTCCACATTGGCTTCCAGATTCTCTATACGTGTGAGTAAAAAAGCATCGGATGTCACCAGAGGACGGTTATGCTTCAATGCCTCTTCAGCACTCGGAAGAGAATCGGTTACAACGATATTGTTTTTCTCATGGCCCATCTCCAAAAAAGTTTTCAGGCCTTTCTCCGGATCAATATCCGCAATAGCGGAAACCTGCATTCCTGTAACATTCCCAATGGTATGGGCCAGACCGGAACCCATTTGTCCACATCCGACAATGCCCACTTTTATTGCCTTGCCTGCGGCAATGCGTTCATCAAGTTTTCTCACTAATTCCATGTTATTCAACCTCTTTTTTGTTCATTTTTCTCACGTAAAACAGCCAGTGTTTTAAAATCTTCCTTGACATGCTCATACAGCGATTTGTAAAGCTGGAAATACTCCATGTAGAGCTTGTGTTTTTGGGGATCTGGTTCCAGATGATCTATATACCGGGCTTTTTTCTTTGTTATCGAAAAATCCTTGAATATTCCAATAGCCACTCCTGCCAGAATGGCATCTCCGTAAGGTGCCCCGGTCCTGTTTTCAACCATAGCTGTGGGAATATTAAAAACATCCGTAATAATCTGTCGCCATATCACACTCCTGGCGCCTCCCTCATTGAGAATGAGAGGAGCTTTGATGGTAGTGCCCTGTTTGAGCATGATGGAATAGGAATCGTACAGGGCATAAGCCACAGACTCCATCATGGCCCGTGCGACATGTCCTCTTGTGTGGTTCAATGAAAGACCGAAAATGACACCTCGGGCATCAATATCCCAAATGGGAGTTCTTTCCCCCATGAGATAGGGAAGCACAATCAGTCCTTCAGCGCCTGGAGGAACGTCAGAGGCTTCCTTGTCGATCAGTTCGTACGTGTTCATTCCGGTTTCTTTCTCTCTGTCCCTTTCCGCTGTATAAAAATTATCCCGCATGTAACGGATTAACTGACCGCCGGTAGTCGTCGTAGGAACAGTGATATACATATTTTCCGAGTCGGTGGTATAAGAAAAATTGATCATGGAAGCATCAAAGGTATAACCCTTGTGAATAACCCCAAAGTTGCCACAGGTGCCCAGATTCATCTGGGTATCCCCAGGCTCAATCGCCCCGGCCCCTACCCATCCAGCATTACAATCCACCTGCCCCGCTGCAACCGGAATTCCAGGAACCAGGCCAGCAGCCGTTGCCCCTTCGACACTCACCTTGCCGACAATATCCTCGCATCTGTACAGTTTGGGAAGGATGGATTCCGGTATCCCCGCTTTATCAAGAATTTCTTTCAGGAATTTTTTCTCTTTCAGATCATATGCCACACCGTAGAAAGGAGCGGCAGAATAGTGGGAATTAAAAGTACCGGTTAATTTCATTCGGACAAATCCGTCCGTGGTGAGAACCTTGTAAATTGTGTTGAATATTTCCGGGCGGTTTGCTTTCTCCCAGAGCAGATTCACCAGGATTGGATGATCGTCCAAACGATTCCTGGTAATAGCCGAAAGTGTCTCATCACCAAATACTTCCCGAAGATAACGGACTTCCTTTCTCGCACGTCGATCCATCAGATTGTAGGCATTGGCCAAAGGATGCCCCTGTTTATCAACCATCACCATGGAAGGAAGTGCCGACGAAAGAGCAATGCCTTTGATATCTTCCGGATGGACACTGGATTGGGAAATGGCCGCTTTTATCACCCGGCAAGCAACGTTCCAGTACTCTGTTGCATTGTGTTCCGACCAGCCAGGATTATCTGTAATAATTTTATATTCTTCAAATCCATAACCTAGCACTTCCCCGTTTTCGTCCACTATGGCAGCTTTTCCACCACCAGTACCGAAGTCAATACCCAAAAGATACATAAACAACTCCTGTCAATTCACTTGATTGATCTCATGTCGCATGGATAACAGACATTGAATGCCATCATCCATTCTCATCATATACCCGAATAATTCATTCACCTTCATAAAAGAGTCCGTCCGTCGACACATACACCGGATAATGTCACGTACGGATTGATCCTTCAGGGAATACATTGGCCCTTGCTGGAACAGTCTCCATGACCGCCGGAGGATTCTGTGAATTATCATCAGGTTGTTCCATTCCCGGGACAATGATCCACCCACTCTCAGCATTGCTGTGTTTTTTCATTATTCCTCCTGGGCAAGACTCTGCCCTGTCTCACAATCGGTAATGAGAACATCGACTACCCCGCTGTTCAATACGGCTCTTACAGCCCTTTTTTTATCCCGACCTCCGGCTATGGCAATCAACCTTGGAATATGACGCATACTGTCAACACTGAGCCCGATAACTCTCTCATTAACAGAATGCTTGACAATACCTCCCTTATCATCAAAAAATCGCAGGGAAATATCGCCAACTGCTCCGGCGGCCTTCAGTTCGTTTAAAGTCTGTTGTGAAATGAGATTTCCATGGCTCATCAGAAGGGAATCATGAGCAGGATTACCAATTCCGACAAACGCCAGATCGGCCTGTTTCGCCAACTGCAGTGTTTCCCTGATATATGGGTCGGACAAAAGACCTTTTTTCACTGCAAGAGATGTGACGATTCCCGGAGCCGAGAGGAATCGACCGACTCCACCGGTTTTATCCGAGAACCTTCTGACCAGATCGATACTGTGGACATCCGCTTCAGGGGAACCCAAGCCTCCAAGCATTTGGACAATCTTCAGATTGGGAAAATCTACAAAAGGGAGATTATGAATAAAGGAGGAGAGTGTACTGCCCCACGTCAAGCTGATTATTTCATTTCCTCCCAGAATCCTTCCTGCGTACCCGGACGCCGTCTTCCCAAGCCCGGATAGAAGTTCCTTGTTATCACCGGAACCCGATGGAGATAGAATAACTTCTTTGAGTTTCCACTTATCCTCAATGCATTTCTCCAGTCTGGTATAATTCCCTTTCATTTTTTTAAGAGTAATTTCCACTATGCCCTGGGTTTTTGCCTGTTGAAGCATTCTGGAAACCTTGATCCGGGAAATACCCAGACGATTGGCAATCTCCTGCTGAGTCCGGCTGTCTTCAAAATACATGGATGCAATCTTGTAAATCAGATTGGTTTCTGTCACGACAACTCCAGACAGGCAAAATGGATCATATGCTCATGTATGTTCATATGATTCTTCCTGTATTATGCAATTGCTTCTCAATACTGTCAAGAAAAATATGGCCAGCCGAAGGTGTCTCCTTCCAGTTCTGCAAAACGAAAATCATATACAATCCATTTCACGGATGCCGAGTCGCAGGTTTAACAAAGCGGATTATAATGCCTGTGGGTGTCAATTCTGATTACGACGAGATTAATCTCCCCGATATTGACTGATTTTTGACAGAATGATTCTCATTAATAAATCCATTTTGCAACCATTGTTTGACAAAACTACACCCAGAAGCCACAATGGTAGAATGTTATGTTTCAAAGCCAAAGTGATACAATGCATTGCAATTTTTTTCATCGGAGCCCTGCTCTTTTCAGGATGCTCAGGAACTCACACGCCGCCGCAAAAAGTTTATTCAAAAACCGCTGTCGCTAACGAAAAATTAGATAAACTCATTGCAAAGGCCAGAAAATCAAAGGGGCCAGGGAAACCTGCGCTCTGGAAACTCAGTGATGAAGATACGACCATTTATCTTTTTGGCACCGCGACTCATGTGCCCGGGGGCATAGACTGGTACACACCTCGCATTTCCAAGGAAATTGTTGCCTCCCAAAAAATTTATTTTGAAACAGGTCCAACACTGGACAATGCCCAAGAGAGACTGGACAATACAAGAAAACAATCTGCCGCATTGAAAGACGATGAATCTCTATCGGTTCTCATTACCGAAAAGGACGAACAGAAAGTCGTCGCCGATGCTCTGAAAAACCTGCCTGGCAATGACAAGTCTCTGGACGAATTCAGAATCAAACCCTGGGCCATTTCCAGTAAAATTCTTGAAATGAATCTTGAAAACAGCTGGGGAAAGAGAAAAAATCCTTTGCAATTTGAGGATGGTGCTATTTATGTTTTGTTTCATAATGCGCAACAAAGAGAAAAGGAAAAGAAAATTGAAATTGCTTATCTTCAAACTGTTGACACCAGGGTAAAAGAAATCGAACGGATGGCATCTGTCCCGATGAAAGAGCAAATTGCACGTTTGGTTCTTCTCTCAAGAACGCATGAGAAGGCCGAAGAAATTATTGATATGCTTCCGGAGAAGTGGATGGATGGAGATATCGAAGCGTTCGATATAATATATTCTGCATTTTATGGTTATAACCGGACGTCAAATGGATACAAGATCTCGATCATCGATCGTAACGATGCCTGGGTGAAGAAAATTGAATCGTTGCTCAAATCATCCGACACAGTATTTATTGCGGTTCGTCTGGAACATCTTGTTGGTCCGGACAGTATAATCAAGAAGCTCAAAGAAAAGAATCATACAGTGGTACGGCTGGACTGATAGTCTCTAAAGCGGATGGGCTGAATTGCGGATTGGGACGGGTATGACCTGATCCGGTTCAGGCAAGTTTTTGACGAACCCGTTCTGCACTATGGATAAATCCGATGTTCAGATTTGCTGGAAAGAAATGCTGTCAGGCCTGTTTGGAATCTGGTTGCATTTCTTTTTTATTGACATGACACAAGCCTTTCGTTTTTCATGAAAATAGTACCATAGCATAAACAGGATATTTACCATTATTCCGGAATTGTTTTCCCATTGATGAAGAGAACATTATCGTCCATTCGCCTGCTTCATTCGTGTCAATAATATCTGGCAGGCTGTCGCTCTGACGATTCCAATTTTTTGCATCATTTTTTTTCTGCTCGAACATCTCCACTCCCGTTTTCAGGAATCCCGATCAATGTCGGGCGGTTAGTCTCAAGTGCTTTTGTAAATCAGCAGCGTCCCCTCCTGTTCGCTCAGTCCTCCAGAATGTCATCCCAGTAATCTACACATTATTGGGACGAGAGGGTTACCTGAAGCTTATGGAGCGTGTTCACAGGCCTGGGGTACCAGGTCCCCATTCAATATTGATCTTATCACGTCCCGGTAACATCAACGGACGAAAGCCCGATACCGTCTCTACCGTTTCTTTTCGTACTTCATCTTTCTCCCGGTCCTCTGTCGCCTTCAGACGGTACAGCATGTGCTTCTGTGATTGTTGCATCATCATCGGGTGGCAGGGGGTCTGCGTTCGACACAAATTCCCGGATCCTTCCCCGCCCTCTGGATCAACACTTCCAAACCCGGGAAAAAGCTCTTTGTGCTCATTTGGATGGTTTGGGACATATGACCCGGGAATCGCAAGGGGCAATTCCACCATCCCTGAAAAAATCAGGATTTTTGCCATGCTGTATCCCCATGAGTTCAGATGACTACAAGTCAACTTGATCAGAAATACTGTCACCTGTTGTGGATGGGAAAAGGCAACATCCCCCATGTTTCTTGTGCCGTGTCCTCTACAAACAGGCCATTGATACAGAAAACTCCATCAATCACGTTCGCAACAGTTTATCGCTCTTTCCCGTCTCCCGGGTTTTTTCTGCTTCACAGCAGGGCTTCCACACCATCGTCAATGCTGCCATAGGGAGAACCCCTTCCCTTGCTCCTCCGGGTTCTCAGCAGAATCCGTTGCACAGGTGGATTCCATTGGGTGGGTGGTTCGAATATGCATCCGGTGATATCGGGGAATCCATCGAATGTGAAAAGATTCGTTTTATCCTTTCTCAGGCAGGCGGCAGCCTTTCAGGACATGGAATCCAGAATGTGCGCTACCTTGTCACCCCGGCAGCGATGCCGTTTTGTACCCAGAGAGACTTCCATCCAAAGCCTTCCAGAAACATCGGAGCACCATCACCAGCATGGGAAGATCCTTAAGACTCTTGCTCATCCCCTTGAGTTTAATCAGCATTTCCTTTCAGCTCAGGCACTCTCCCTGTAAGCGTTACTCCGGGCGGTTCATTCCTTGTTACCGGCCTCATCAGCACCTGTGACTACGGGAATACAGTTTCGCTCATTTTCAGATCTGATCCTGAAGTGAATACCATCAGCCCGGATATACGCATACTTTTCCCCGGAACGATCCCGGTGGTTCATTTCTGAATGAGAGTTGTTCCGGAGAACATGCTGTTTGCCGGGGTATTTCTGGCTCCGGAATGCTTTCCCAGGTATTCCTCTTCCTCAAGTTCCAACGCTTGCTGAAGCAGCCTGTAGTGCTCCCTCCCGAAGTGTGTGTTCAGGGACACACCACATGCCCGTCTTTTCTCCAAAATCCGATTCGTTGTACCATGTCCCATTTCCCTCCTGTAATGGTTTGAGCATCAGTATCCTTCAGGAGGATTGGCTTTTTTTTCTACTCATCCACAACGTTCGATCATATCCAGGACGGGAATATTCGGACCGCTAGTAGTTGCAGGACTCGGCTGTGTGTTCTTGTCCGGGAGTCACCCCTTGACACCGCCTTCTGAAAGTCCACTGGCAAGATTTTTTTGAATAACCATAAAGAGAATGATAACGGGCAGGGCTGTCAGCATTGAACCAGCCATAATTCGGTCCCAAATGGCATTCCTGGAGACAAAAAGATTTCTCAGGCCGATGGGCAAGGTGTAGAGTTGTTGATACCCTTTCAGGAAAACGGAGGCAAACAGATACTCGTTCCAGGCGATCATAAATGCATAAATAAAAACCGTTACGATGGCTGACCAGGCCAGAGGAATGACAATTCTCCAGATAATTCCGAATCGTGAAACTCCCTCTATCAGGGCAGATTCTTCGATTGAATAAGGAATGGTTCTAAAAAAATTACCCAGCATATAGAGCGAAACCGGGAGAGTCTGGACAAGATAAATGACAAGTAATGCTGAGAAAGTCCCAACAGGAGTTGCCAGAAATCCCAAAGCGACAGAGATGCGGTATAATGGAATCAGAAGCAGTATTCCTCCGATCATATAGACAAAAAGAACACCTCTCTGAATAGCGGATCGTCCTTTGTAGCGAAGACGACTGAAGGAATATGCTCCCATAATAGAGAATAAAACCGAAAAAAATGCAGCCAGAGTAGACAGTACCAGAGAATTGCGAACGTATATAAGAAAAGGAAAAACATCACTGGAGTCCTTGTATTTTTCCAGAATTGTCTGTTGTTGCTCTCTGGTGAGATCGGATTCCTTCAACAGGGTGAGAACAGACTGAGGTATGTTTTTTTCTTGTTGACCGATATTCAGCAGTTCCTTGTATGCCTCCACATTGATTTGAGTGGGAATCAAGGAAGGATTCCCCCAGTCCCATTGATACTTGAAGGAGGTAGAAAGAATTTGAAGAAATGGGAAAATACTGAACGTCAGAATGAGCACAATAATCAGGAAAAAGCCAATTCGTCCAAAGATGCTTTGTTTGTTTACCATTTAAGCACCTTCTTTACGTAAAACAGAATAAAACCAATCAACAAGGCAAATTGAACAATAACCAGTGCCGACCCCTGTCCGAGGTCAATAACCCCTGTAAACGCCTTGAAATAGGTGTAAACAGAAAGTACTTCAAGATTGTCTGTAAGCAGGTAGATATCCTCGAACTTGTTAAAATTCCAGATAACCCGCAACAGAACAATTGATCCGAGGACAAAATAAAGCTCCGGCATTGTGATATACCGGAATTGTTGCCAGCGACCAGCGCCGTCAACATCAGCGGCCTCATACAACCTTTTGTCTACGGCCTGCAGTCTGGAGAGAATCATGAGGTATGTAAAAGGAAAATTTTTCCAGATACTGAAGAGAATTGCCACCCACAACGCCGTTTCCGGATTCCCAATCAGATTGAAACGCTGCTCGAACAGTCCGAGTTTTTCTACCATCACATCCATGAAAATGCCGTTGACTGGATCAAAAATAAATTTCCATGCATACACCACCGAAAAAACAGGAGCGATATAGGGCAATAAAATAACGCTTCGAACCACACCTCTCAGAGGGAATTTTTTGTTCATGACAATCGCAACACCAAGACCCACCAGTGTGGTGCCTGCCGTTGTTCCGATCACATAAAGCATCGTGACAAGAACAGCCCTCCAGAATCGTGTATCAGTGATGATGTTACGATAATTCTCCAATCCGACATACGTGTCACGCTCCATGAGGGACACATTAAAAAAACTGGAAAGAATGTTGGTCAGAATAGGATAAAGTATCAGGCTGAGAATAATGAGGGATGAGGGTAGAACAAGACCCCACCCCAACATTGCTTCCTTCTGCTGAAGACTTCTGGTTTGATACATTTTCGATGTTCTCCCGGGAACGAGGGGCCGTCATTGTGCCCCCCGTTGATACTGGATGGTGATTTATAATAATTTACGCATTTCCGTTTCCGCCCAGTTCATGGCATCATCAATGCTCATACCTTCCTGGGTAATCTTGTAGATCATCTGAGGTATGATTTGTTTGGAATAAATGACACTGGCCACATCAATGCGCTGTCCGTCCACTATCCCAAATGTTTCGATACTGTCCAGCCCACTAATAATTTCAGCCATTTTTTCCGGACCATAGTTTTTGAAGATTCCTTTGGGATCTTCCTGGAACCTGGGATTGGTGGCAATATCCTTCAGCACGGGATTCATTCCACCGGGAGCCATGTGAAGAAAAGTAATATAGGCATTTGGAGAGAACAGGTAACGAACAAATTTCCTGGCCGCTTCAGTCCGTGCAGGATTGTCGGTTTTGGGGAACGCCAGTGAAACAATCGTTCCATAGCCCGCATCCTGGGTATGGGTAATAATGGGTGACATACGGGTATTCTCTACCAGGTCTGGATCGAAGCTCGTACCTGCTAATTCCGAGAAATTTTCACTTGTAAGGGAACCTGAAGCCACTTCTGCCAGAGCCAGATCGTCCATAATGTATGTGGAATAAAAGAACATCGCCATTTTCCCCTGGAGATAGTAATCCCGGGCACGCCATGTCTGGGGACCAGGAGGATTATACCGGGCAAGTTCAGCGTAGTATTGCAACGTTTCCCTCATCTGGGGGGATTTGAAAAGAAGATTGCCGTCACGGTCGAACAAACCGGCTCCATTGGACATGGCAAACTGGGTGAAACATTGCTCAGAGTACGCTTCAGCCTTGGTACCGACAAGAATCCCGTATTTATTGTTGCCCGGATCGTAAAAATATTTTGCTGCTTTTAAAATATCATCCCAGGTTCGTGGTGGATTTAATCCGGCTTCTTCAAACCAATCAGCACGATACCAAATTCCTTGAACCCATCCGTGAAACGGAATGGAATAGTAACTTCCCGGAGAAGTGGTTTGATTCAGCTTCAACACACCGGCATAGAACTTTTCAGCACCTGTTTCGTTGATAAATTCGGTGGCGGCTGACTGGTTTAACAGATTGGCAAAGCCAAAGGCTACCGTGTTCGGTGTGGCCGATTCAATCAAATCCGGCAGGGTACCTGCTACTGCCGATGCATTCATTTGGGTCGCCATGTCGTTTTCATCAACCGGAATCACATTAATGCTGATGCCGGGATTCATCACTTCAAATGTATCAACCAGAACGTTAATGGTTGCAAGACGTTCTGATTGGGTTTCTCCTGTCCAGAAATCAATTTCTACAGAGTCGGCTTGAGAGTCATTTTCAGACGTTCCGTTGGAATAGACCATATTCAATGTCATCATTACCATGAGAATAATCAATACAGGACGTTTCATGGGATCTCCTTTAATACAACAATATCCTGACAAGTATCATGACGATACTGTCTCAAGAACAATGCTGATCTGGTACCGATCTGGTACTGATTAATGGTCTATCAAATGCTGGCAATAATCTTTCAGCCTTGAGTCTCTGGCGACTTTCATTGCAACAATCCGTTCATGGGTTCCCAGCTTGGCATAAATGTGACAGATGTGGTTTTTAATGGTTTGCTCCGACAGAAACAACTGCTCGGCAATTGAAGGATTATCATAACCTCGAGACATGAGAAAAAGAACTTCCCTTTCCCGTTTGCTCAGTTTTTCAATGACACAGAATTCGTCAAATTCCACTTTGTGTGTCGGGTGAACAAGACTGGAAACGACATCAGGCGATAGCATTACCGTTCCGGCAAGTACGCCGTGAATGGATTCAAGAAGCACCGCTGAAGGGATGTTTTTCAACAGATATCCTGCAGCTCCGAAAGAAAGGGCATCGTGAACATATTCATCGTCATCAAAGGTGGTGAGCATGAGAATTATGATATCCGGTTCTGCCTCATGAATCTGTCTGGTAGCCTCAACCCCATCCAGTACAGGCATGCGGATATCCATCAACACCAGATCAGGGCGATATTTCAGAGTCAGTTCAACAGCCTTCTCACCATTCTCAGCCAACGCAACAACGTTGATTTCAGGATCCTGATGTTCCAGTACAATTTTAAGATTTTCAACGAACAGGCGTTGATCATCGGCCAGGAGGATACGAACAGACATCTATTGCTTTCCTTGAAGTGGAATCAGTGCGTTGACCTCAAAACCATCGGAACGGCGTTTTACCTGAAACGTGCCACCCATGGCTGTAATACGTTCCCTCATACCCGACAATCCAATTCCCTCCTTGATTTCTCCTGACCCAAAACCATTATCACTGATGCTGACGTTCAAAGTATCCTTATCTTGCCAGAGATAAATCATGATATCACTCGCCATTCCATGTCGGAAGGAATTGGTCATTCCTTCCTGAATCATCCGATACACGGCTTTTTCAACAGGTAATGGCCATTGCACCGGAACATTTCCGTACTGCGTATGAACCTTGATACCGGAAACATCACTGAATGCCCTGATGAGTCGTTGAAGAGCTACCAATCCAGAGAGGCCTGGCTCTTCTCTCGAACGAAGTTGTCTCATGGTCTGACGGGTCTGTTCCAGACATTCGGAAGCCTCTTCCATTGACTGGTTGATCAGCCGAATTGTTTCTTCTGGCTTTACAGGCATCTGGATCGATGCCGCCTCCAGCATGACACGGATGTTTGTCAGGGAATACCCAACGGTGTCATGGATTTCCCGGGAAACTCTCAATCGTTCCTCTGCGATGGAGAGGTCTCTGACTTCCTGAGCATATCCCTGATAGCCCAGATTCACATCGGCAAGTCTGGATACGGCGAAATCAAGACGGTCCACCGAGGATCGCCAGGATCGCTCTCTTCTCATCATGAAACTCAGCCCCAATGCAAGAAGTTCCACAGGGATGGAAAGGGACAGAAACACCAGAAAGGCATCAAGGGACATCCCGGGGGTCTTCACCCAAAAAATTACCTGATCCATCAGCAAAACCGGAATCAGGAGAGCCATGGATACAAGAATGATACTGCCAGTCCATAATGGTTTTTGTCTGAACCCGGCTTCCTGAAAAATGCCGATCAACATCAGGGCTGAAATAAATGGATGACTATGTGTCGTGTAGCCGATAAGGCATGCAATTCCAATCCGTAAAAACAACGTGTACCGCAACCACTTGTCATTGCAAAAGAAGCCACACATGACAAGAACACAGGCAAGAGAAAGAAGGAGATTGTACTGCCACAGAAACTGTTGTGAAAAAGTGACATCGTCGAGTAGCTCCGGTATCAGGGAAAAAACTCCTGCATAAATAATGAGTGAGGAGAATACTCCTGCCAAACGGTAATTGGTGTCGGTGTTCCTCACAGCGGAATTTGCCTCCTTATCGCGGGGAAAATTGGTGTTGTATCCAGTACTCCGGGCCTGGAATATCATATCGCATGATTGAGCCTGGATACTACTCTGAGGCATGATTCAATCGTTGCAGAATCGATGCATTGAATGGGGAACAGGTGTGTGCGATGTGAAGAAACAGCAGGTAATAATGAGCAAAAAAAGAACATCCCCGTGGAATCACACCGGTTGTACGATCCTGGACTCAGGCATGCAAATTTTCTGATTTTTTCAGAGCCCTGCATGCATCCTTGAAAGCGTCTCCTCGCTGGAATTCATGCTGAAACATTCCAAAACTCGTTGCTCCAGGGGACATCAGGATGGCATCTCCAGGTTCGGCATGATGCTGCGCTGCCTTTACGGCACAAGTCATGTCATTGAAAGGACCCTCAACCTCAATCCCCATACTTCCCAGCCGGGGAATCCATGTCTCTGAGGCACTTCCTTGAAGCATGATAATACGCTTTGGGATTGATGCTACGGTGTCAAACGGTGTGAAATCCAGTTTTTTATCCGTCCCACCTGCAATCAGAACAACTGGTCTGTCCATGGCTTTTACCGCAGCGGCTGATGCGTTCGGGATGGTTGCAGTAGTATCATCATAATATTTGACTCCTTGATATTCCTGGAACATTTCCATTCGGTAGGGAACTCCCGGGAAATCAGAAACAGAATTGAGAATCTCATCAGAGCTGCACCCCCACATCCTGGCCATTGTGGAAGCAAAGAGGAGATTTGTGCGAAAAGGATCTCCGGGAACCATGAGTTTTCCAGGGAGCAATTGCTCTGTTTTTGTGCCAGTCTTTGGAGTGAAGCAAAACCACCCGCAATGTTCATTATCCAGATATGCTCCCTGGAAATTTCTGGATAGAGGTTCACTGGTGCCGATCAACAGGGTTTGGCCCCGGGAGAGTTCAGCCCACCGTCTGCCGTAAGTATTGTCGGGGAAAATAGTATAATCACTGGCATCAATGTTCTCCATGATCACAATTTTATCATTTTCGTAATCGTCAAGGGAGTTATAATGATTTTGATGATCGTGCATCAGATTTGTGATGCAGCACACTCCGGGGTGAAGAAGGTTTCTACCTCTTAAATCAGCAAGTTGCCAGGATGAAAGTTCGAGAATGACAGGATCTTCAGGGCGAAGTTCATGAATAAATGACAAGGGACTGACAGTGATATTCCCACCGAGTTTGCTCCCCGGGTACTGTTTTTTGAGGATATGGTACAGGGCACTGGCAACGGTGGATTTTCCTTTACTGCCGGTAATGGCCAGCACAGGTGATGAAGATGCGTTGAGAAAAAGAGAAATATCCGTTTCAACATTATGCCTTCCGCAGAGCCAGGTTGAATTTGAGGGAACACCGGGGTTTTTGACAATTAAATCGGCAGATTCAAAATCTTTTTCCATGTGTCCCCCAAGCACAAAACGGACGTCCAGTCCCTCAAGTTCAAGAATTGATGACTCAAGATCTGCTTCATTACGCAGATCCGTGCACGTCACCCGCGCCCCCATTTCGACAAGAAAACGGGCAGTAGCCGTTCCACCACCGTGAAGCCCGAGTCCCATAAGAAGAACGTTCAATCCCTGATAATCGATGTGTTTCATTTTTTTCATCACTATGCAAGACTTGTTTCGATTTAGCAAGTCCTGGAGGATGGTGAGAACATTTTGCTACACGTTGCATAATCTTACAAAAGCCGCAAGGGATGACTTTCCCCGGGAATAACCGATATTGTTACAAACAAAAGAAAAAAATCATTTAACCTTGTTTTCATTCATGTTCTGCCTGGAACGACACTACGGGACATCGCTATCCCGTTAACCTGCTTTTCTTCAGCCCAATCCAAATCTTGAGAATTGATGCAGTTCTGATTCTTTGTTTTCTTCGGTTTTTCAATAGCACACGAAAACATCAGGATATGCTGAGCCCATTTGTCAATACAGTTTTCAAACACGTTTACGTTCACACCACTCCATCCATTTTATTTCTACGCTGCCAACGGAAACGGATATTCTTGAACAAATGAACGATGCATCTGCTCTGGAGTTCTATACTCAAATGACTGATGAAAGGGTTCATTAGAGTCAAAATCGAAATATCGACTCATACCCTCATAATGAATGCAAATAAATATTTTCATACTTCAATGAGCGCCAGAGTCGTTCTACATAAACCTTATCAAAAACACCACCCTTACCATCCATACTGATTTGGATTCCTTGTTCTTTGAGGACCGATATAAAAACTTCACCAGGATATTGACTCCCCTGATCCGTATTGAACATTGCCGGCTCTCCATCCTTCTGGAAGGCCTCTTCAAGTTTCTGGACACAATGAAGAATCCAGGGTGTTGGACAAGCGCCCGCTTAGCACTCTCCAGGCAACAGGATGTACGTAAAATCACTGACCCACATCCGATCGGGACAGCGGATTTTCTTCCCCCGTAATAAATAAGGTTCCTTCCGGAGGGGACTCAATAATGGCCCGGGGGATATTGCACGTCATCCAAAGCGACGCATAATCCGGCATACACGCTTTCGGATGATATGGGAATGCTCACTCTGAAGCTCCACGGCCACTTTTCGATAACCATAGAAGGATATTTTCCCCAGTACATCAAGGATCAACTTCAGATCATCCAAATCCTTCCCGGTTTGATTGCTGTGGCCGCGCAGGAGTAGATTGAGCAACTGATATTCAATAGGTGGCACTGACAGGCAATGCTCGGATCCGGCTCCACCAGCATGGATCGCCCCCGTTATATTCGCGGTGTTTTTTAAAGAAAGTCATTCTCTGCTTTCAGTTTGCCGGCAGTTTTCAGCCATTGATCCCGTTCTTCTTCAGCCTCGCTCTCGTGCGAAAACGCTTTTTGTTCGGGCATTCAAAAATACCATCAGTGCCCTCACGTAGCTGTTTGTCTCACACATTCCGGAAAGGATCAGCTTAACGAAAACTGGTTTCTTTATCTGTCCTGATCCCTGGAATCAGGACAGGATGACAGTAGTAATGTCCTGTAAAGCGAATGGTTATATCAAGATGGCCCACTGTTATTATTTGATTATGTACTATTTGAGAAATATTGAATTGTTAAAAAAGAAAAATGAAGACTCCACTGTCTATTATTGTGTTTTTTTCAATTCCTTTATTTTTTACAATCATTGTGGAAGATTGAATCATAAATAAAACAACAAGTTTATTTCTGATTAGTCGGTAAAATTTAGCTATATCAGGTATGAAATTTTCCTGTTTTCCCATATTTGCATTTAGATTTTTTTCTTTCCGTTTCTATTGATCAAATATCTTGTTACGCATAACAAAATAGCAGCATTTTTCCAAAACAACAATTACACAATATATCTAAAAATCTCACTGGAATCAATGTAATGCTCTAATTCTGAATCTTTATAAGCAATTGTCCATGGATAAGGATTCATTTCTTTCAAAGTTATAAAATTCAAGATACCTGTCTCGGTTGAAATCCCGACTTTAACTGTATTACCCCAAAAAAGCAATCTTTCTTGACATATTCCACATGGTGTTAATACTCTAAAAATGGATTTTTCATCATTCCGGACAACACAAAGCGAATGTGTTATTTTTTTATTATATTTTTGGGCTTCACACATCGCACCAGTTTCCATACACAAACAGGCACTGCCATTTGCACTTTCAAAAGCAACACTTATTAAATATTTTTCATCTTTTGTATACATAATCGCTGCTCCACCCCAACCATTCTGATAACGCTGCTTTATGAATATTGTGACTTTTTCATACATGATTTTTTCTATATCCATATAATTCTTCCTTTTTATTCGCATCTAAACATTTCTGTATAATTGAATATTACAGGCACTTCCAGATATGAATTCATTTCTGCCTCCATATTTATTTTGTTATATTCATATTTCTTCTTTTAAATTATTAATCGCTATTGAAGATGAATATTTTGAAGTGCAATATTTTGATAATTTCATATAAAAAGAAGCATTTCTCACTTTTATCAATTATTCCATCCTTTCCAGTAATTGTATTTCTGATCCACTTATTGAAAGAGCGATGTAATGACCAAGCTTACAGGCGATTGGAAATGATAGTGATGGAATATTGTAGCCTTGATACCTTCACAGACCCAAAAATATACAATAAAGATCTTTCTTTCCAATTCGCCTGAATGGGCATTGTCAGGTTTTTTTGTGTGCCAAAGTTATCACTACATTTCCCTTTTTATGGCCGCTATCAACATACCGATGGGCCTCTACAATTTCTTCCAACGGATAGGTTTTATCTATAACAGCCTTAAAATGTTCCGCTTCGATTAATTTATTGAGCTGAACAAGATATTCAGCCTTTAACTGTGGACTTCCATCATCGGTAGATGTATAAATTCCATTTGGAGAGAGCGCTTTCTTGCAGTGTGCTTTTAGTCTTTTCCTATCGATCTTGCCATTAGGAACGGCATCCAGGATGAAATCATACTGTTCGCCTTTACTTGCAAAATCCTCTTTTGTATAATCTATGATTTTATCGGCGCCCAAAGATTTTACCAATTCTATATTCTTCGTACTACATATACCTGTCACTTCTGCACCAAGGTTCTTAACAAGCTGCACTGAAGTAGTTCCGATTGCTCCAGAAGCACCATAAATAAGGATCTTTTGTTCTTTTTTGATATTGCCTTTTTCGAGAAAATACGGAGCTAAAACTCCCCCATACGCAACAGCAGCAGATTCTTCATAGCTCATGTTGGATGGCTTTATTGCCAAACACCCGCGCTTCGAATCGTCTTCCGGTATACATATATATTCGGCATAAGCTCCAAAGCTAAAACCCGTAAATCCATAAACCTGATCACCTTTCCTGAATCGCTTTACATCTTTGCCTACTGATTCAATTATCCCAGCAAACACGAGTCCCAGTATTGGCTTTCTCGGTTTTCTAAAACCTATCATCAATCGAAACATGAGGCCCATAATAACAGGCATATCAGCACCCCGGATTAAAACATCACTACCTGTCACTGCTGTAGCAAAGTTTTTTATACATACTTCATTTTTTCGGGGTGTAGGTTTTTCAACCTCTTTGAGCTGAAGAACTTCTGGTGATCCATATTTTGTGCATACAATCGCTTTCATGAGTACTCCTCCAAGGTTGCTTTTGATTCGCCATTTTCAGAATAGTTCACCACAATACATCTTGCAAGCATAAACACCTATATCACCACGTCTCCGAAACAGTTCCCATATTCCAGGGTAAAAGCGCTTCCAGTACCGGCTTATCACCGCCTGCGACAAGAGGA
>JAUTBQ010194784.1:0-10109 GCA_032361185.1 Lepetodrilus ovalis | reverse complement strand
GTACTTGTGTTGACGTCATCTCTAGATAGAACAGGAGCAAGAAATGGTTTTGTTATCAAAGGTGAACTAACTCCTCCAATTGCAAAAGCTGTTTGCATAATAGAACGGCCCCTTTGCTCCAGCCGATAACTACACAATAAGCTATTTGTCATGCAAGATCAGGGACACGTGCTGGAAAATGGTATCGGGTCAGAACTTGAACACCTGTGCCATCATCATCTGGTCATAAACTGTTCTCACTAAAACACTTGAACACTAAAACAAGGGCTACATTCAATACCTATGAACAGTTCAGCAACATTATGAATTGTGGTGAGCAAGTGTCTAGGCAAACTAAAGAACTTGTTCTACATTGGCAAAATTCTATAGCTGCAAACACAAGAGCATTCTCAACAACTCGGTTATTGAAGCTAGCTGAGAAACATAATGTCGTCCTTGCACATTAGCAACAAGAAGTGCATTCTACAGAAAAATTCTATTCATCTTTCCATGCTTTCTTCTCCAATGAATAACAAATCAAAAGTAACTAATTATTACCCAGATATTGTTTAATTACCATTGTTTCTTTACAATACACAGCACAATTACAATAGATGTAGTAACAATGCATACCAGGTTAACACTGGCATAATATACAGTCGGATCCAAGAGTACTATCATTAAATTAGTCTATTGTATTCCCTGCAGCTGGACAAGCCAAATGTTCACAGTTTGCACCAGGCAGAAAACGAACTTTGTTACTTGGTCCATCCTATTGAAGTCCAAGGTGAAGCCATGTGTAGGATGTGTTCACCACAGCTTGAAGAAGACGTTAGTTTTCTCTGGGTTGTAGCCAGGTGCATACTTGACATCAGGATGCTGCAGGGGAAAGAAGAAATGATGGTTAGCTACTTTCTGACTGAGAAATAGCGACATTCTTCTTCCAATGTGTCTGCAAGTTCTTCAAGAGTACCTGAGCCTGGAGACAGTTGGAAATTCTTCGCTGATAAAATAATTTAAAGCTGGATGTATATGTATAAAAAAGCTACTAGTATGAGTATGAATGATCCTACAGAAATACCAATAGCAGTGTCATGGGGGTCATTTGAAAATCTGCAAAGTTAAAGGTATCTATGGGAATTACAGATGTTATCACCATTAGAATTGGGCCTATGGAGAATGACCTTATTATTTTCTGAATTTCTACCACTGCAATAGCATGGTGTAATAGTAAGTTCTGGGGATTTGAAAGGTCAACATAGGTGTACAGATTGTACCTGACACAACATAGCAAGTGTACTTATTACTAGTATTTCAAATAGTATTTAGTTATAATATCCCTGCTTAGGATGAGTACATACTTCCACCAAGATTCTCTGGTAGTCGTCGAACTCGTCACCACTAAACATCAGTTCGGGAGCCTCCCACGCCATGGGTATCGCCTCAAACAGGTTGAACAGCTGCCACCTTGACGCCATTCTGAAATAAATAAATATACTGTCAATACGACAATCTGATTGGTCAACGGGACCCCAAAATATTGCATTCATACTTCAATGAACGAAATTTGCTTCTTGATTGACAGTTTACTGGTCCGACGAATCAACACTGTAATACATTTCAGTTGGAAATATCTACTGTCTACCTAGATATATCCACCAACTTAACAGCTGAGAACGCCCTGAGCTGCTTGTGGTGAATATTTTGCTTGCTAACAATTGTTTGGGAGATTTCTCAACCATTTTCTGTAACCATGGTAACACAGCCCTGGATTCGCACGTGATATACGCCTACGTACAGACATCGGTAGCGGTTCCAGTCGTCTTCATGTGTTTTCTGCCAGTCTTTAAAGAGATGTTTCTGGTCGTCATTGGGATTGTCTAGATCCAGGCGTTCCATGTCTTCCACAATCTAGCACAGAGAGGCGCCATGGTAATTGTGGCAACACGTTAATAACATTACAACCTACTATAAGCATGACACAATAATGGCTTTTATCATATCAAAATAGATATACAGTGTCCCCTCGATATAAGGCTGTTCGATACAGAGCAGATTCGGATATAAGGCTGTGTCAGATGTGGATCCCATTTTTATTTTTGTTATTTACTTGTACTATCCTATAAGGCTGGTACTATCGAGGGGACACTGTACATGTATAACCTCAAATATGTGGCAATGAAGAACTCGAGATATTTCAGAGTCAAGTACTGTAACTGTTTTCCTAATTCAAAGTACAATTGCATATCCACATGTTCCAGATGTCCTGAAAAATAGAACAAATTTACAACTTGTCTTGTCTGATAAAATATTTGGATGAGAGTCTTTTTCACCAGTTGGTCAGGTGCTGGGAAACAAACCATTAACAAAAAAAATTGGCCTTACTAAATATTTCTGTTACACAAATGTTAACTTTCAAAATAGCTTCATGCAATGAAATAAATGCTGCTCATAAAAGAAAAAAAAAATGCAGGTAAAATGAATCGCAACATTGTGTCCCATTAAATATTACAATATATTAATAGAATATGTGTACATTTATAGACAAAATCTTTAACAATCATTAATGGGACTGAATTATTAGCTACAATCCATAGACAAAATGCCAACATCTTGTGCAATGAGGACACAGGGGGGGCTTGTAGAACGAACCCAGTATGTGACTTCTGTCAAAACCAGTCAACATAACCTTATTATTTTATATAATAAAAAAACAAAATGCAAAAATAATATCTGTATAACAGTTGGACTAGTGATACAGAATTTTGCATTTAATTATTAAAAGGCATACTATCACGGCTGATTGAATCCATATATAACGGACAAACAAAGTTCTATCTGAGACTTCTTACGCTTGATTTGTACACCCAAAATTATTATTTAAATAGTTAAAAAAAATCACATTTTATATGAATTACGGTTACAGACCCATAATTATGTTGTCATTGATGCATTCAACCAATCTTATAGTAAAGTGACCGAATGTTTTCAGTTATCCCCCTTTGCATGTGTATAATAGAAGGCAAAATGCATACCGCTAGTGTTTAAATTCTAATCAACATATCGCGCTGTTGAACATTATTGTGGAATGTTCCATCTACCATACAGTTGTGGAAAGGTTTCTGGAAGTACAAATGTGATTTTATGTATTCCAAGTGAATGTACTTTGCATGTAAGAACTAATCCAAAACAACCATAAATATATGTGATAGTATGCCTTTAAACCTCACCCCACTACCCAATGCCTCCGAGGGTCCATGTCACATTCAAACTCTACCCAAGAGCAACAAGTAGGGCGAGGGTTCGAATAACTAATTCTAAATGTCGCCATATTCTCACATACAAGAGGTGCATTCAATCTCCAGTACTTTTTGCTACATAGCATATGAAGTGCTACTGAAACCGTCAGCCCGCAATACGTATGATATGTATGAGCTATTTTTCATACCAGTCTAACATCAAGGGAGTCAATGCAATCTATAGCTATAGCACCTTACTCAGTGCCTAATTCTTAAAATACTCAAATCTGATTGGCTGACATATATGGCGAGCTATAGTGCCTTAACCTCCTTTAGGTTTTATAATATTGTACATGTACATACAAATTAGGCCGATATACTCTTCCGTCAATGGCCAACTGATATGACGGTAAGAGCTTCTCAACCTACAAACAAATATGACAAAATTTAGAATTACCCGGTGGGTTGTTTTTAGTACAATGCAAAATTCAGCATTACTAGTCCAACAAATGCATGGATAGTTTTTATTGTTTTCATTTATTAAGTTTGTAAAAGAAGATTATCTTGACCTGTGTTGACAGTAGTCAGGTGTACAGGGTCTACTCTATAAGTCATGTGGAATAATCTAGCCAGGTATGCGTTGCAGCCCACAGTAATATTCTGGTCATATCCATGAAACATAGAGACCAATCATTCAGTCAAAATGCCATTTAACAATTTTACTTTGTTTTATTCAGTCGCAATGCGATCTCATTGAAATCTGATCTGAACTACCGCTCGGATTTAGACGTACACGAAGGTGGAAAAGGAATGTCCAAATATTTCAGGAGCGAGACTTGAGATATGATTATAATTAGATTGATCACGATGCCAATTAACATTGTTACCATATTTCATCATTCAGTCACTATGCCAATTAACATTGTTACCATATTTCACTATTCAGTCACTATGCCAATTAACATTGTTACCATATTTCATCATTCAGTCACTATGCCAATTAACATTGTTACCATATTTCATCACTCAGTCACAATGCCCATTAACATTGTTACCATATTTCATCACTCAGTCACAATGGCAGCTTCACTAGCTATGACAGCTCCGTTTTCTTCGCCCCTTGCCGTCACAAGTTCCGTGCTGACTGGTCGAGACAGGCGTTCCTTCAAAGTGGACAGGCTTTCTGTCCGTTTGCCAACCGAGGTAATCGTCGATGTCTCTGTAGCTCCGGTGTGGAGAGACTGGCAGGTGAACTGCGGTAGACGCGGCACGAGTTCGGGAGCGGTGACCGTGACTGGCCGCAACGTCGCTGGCACCGTTACGGCGCCACCTGTGCTCTTCGTTGTTATGTCCACGAGTGGAGAGTTCAAAACACGCTGTCGAAGCTTGGCGGCGATGGACGAGCTTGCTATCGTCTTGCCGACGGGAGCGCTGTCGTTTTTGCATGAATCCGGCGATCTGGACCTGAACCCTGTCGATTTCGGCTTCGGAGATGCGACTTTCCGCTTGGCAGTTGAGCTTTTGTGCGTCGTATGCGCGACATTTTCTTCACCGGACTGTGACACAGAACATTCAGAACCGGATTTACTCATACGTCTTTCACTCGTGCTTGACCGAACGGAAAGGCTTTTGCCCGATTCTGGTCGCGACACTACTTCACCTTCTGTCCTTTCTTTATCAATATTCTTGTTGTTTTTAGCCGGAGCCTTTTTAATGCCATCCTGTTTGTGTTTCTGAATCGGTGCCGCCATGTCCGGACACGCAGGCGAGACCGATGCTACTGCCGCTGCTTTTGTTGCTGCTGTAGCTGTTGCTGTTGCTGTCGAGGTTGTGGGGGGAACCGGAAGCGGAACAGGAGGCTGCGTCTGATCCGAGGCGAATGGGCGGAACACCAGTCCGTACTCTGGATGTTCCACCACCATCCCCGTGCTGATGATCCGCTCCATCTGCGACGGCAGCCTCTCGACCACGTGCGACACCCGGCCGACCACGTGCGGCTGACCGGAATCGCCACGCACACCGCCGGCGTCGGTCTTGGAATGTGTGGCAGTGTTGCCGCGTACCCCTTGAAGAGTTGGCAAGAGGTCAGTGTGTATTATGCGAATGCTTCCGGCATTGACTTGTTCAGCTGGGCTGGCTTGGGCGTTGCTGGGGACGACGGACGCAGCACTGTCCGTCGACACTCTCGGGCCGGCACGACCGTCACTAGAAGTACGACGCGCGCTGCTCGGAACAGACGCAGACGCGGCTCCGGACCCAGGCACTAACACGCGTCGACTGCCGTCACGCCCGACCTTGTCCGACGTCGCGGTAGACTGAGGTAACCCAGAGACTTTCCTAACTTCACCGTGATCCCGTGTAACCGAGCCGGCTTCAGAATTCCTGGTCTCTGGTCCTGCGGAACCTTTGGAACCAGTGGACGAACTCGACTCCTCGGAAGCCACTTTCCCCGAGGACTCCACGTTCACGGAAGCCGAGCCAGAGTCCGCAGAAGCCTGCGACCGTATCGTCTTGTTGGCCTGGCTTCCTGTTTGCATCGTGGCCTTTGGCTGAGAAGCCAGTTTGGTTTGGATCAGCATCTGTATGAACTGTTGTTGGCTGTCAGGTGGCATTTTGTTCAATTTCTGAATCAGTTCCAACGTTGCCCTGTGTGCCGCGCTGTTGCTTACCACTTCCTGTGCCCCTCCCCCGACGCTCGGACCGTGCCCAGGTTGGACCTGTGGCACCAGCGGCTGCATGGAGGTAGTAGGAGCAGGAGACCCCGGAGAACCAGAGTTACCTCCTTTGGGCGCATCCCGACCATCGGACTGCTGCGATGGCTTCGTCGCGCCTCCTGGAGCTGTCCGCTGAACTCCTTGCGTCCTCGCGTCTTTGCTGGACTCAGTGCCCGCAGCATCTGTTGGGCTTGTAGCAATGACTCTCGCTGGGATTCCAGTTAAGCCTGTTGCTGTTGGGCTTGTCGTGGAACTCCTGGCTGGGCTTGTAGTTAAGCCCCCTGTTGTTTGGCTTGTAGTTAAGCCCCCTGTTGCTTGGGTTGTAGTTAAACCCCCTGTTGCTTGGCTTGTAGTTAAGCCCCCTGTTGCTTGGCTTGTAGTTAAGCCCCCTGTTGTTTGGCTTGTAGTTAAGCCCCGTACTGTCGGGCTTGATGTTGAGCTCCTGGGAGGAGTTGTGGTGAAGCCCTTAGTAGCTGCGGTGGAAGCAAAGGACTGCCTCAATATACTTGGAGAGCTGTTCAGTACAGTCGGGGTGTTGTGCAGTACACTCGGGGACTGGTTCCGGTATTCCTCAGGCAAGTGCACGCTCACCTAGAAGGATATAAATGAAGCACTAGCGATAGTCAACATATTAACGGGAAAGCAGAGTGAAATTTCAATGAATATTTCTCATATATTCCAAAGTGTGGTGAGCAATGTCGGAAATATTATTTCAGGTATCATAATAATTATTCTAACATAGTTCTGTGTAAGAACAATGGAAAAAAGTGTGCTTTAATCTACGTTATATAAGTTGGCAAAATGCCAATTACGTCACAACAAAATGGCCCGGTGCATGTATATTATAAAAATAAACGGTTAATTAATTTTCCACATCCCGGGTTCGAGTTCGTTTTTTCAACAACTGTGACTGTGTGCTATGTTAGAATAGCAATAGAGTACGGTCTACCCCTATATATACTGTATTAAAATATAGTTTCTCCTTGAACTATTATAAGTATATAGGTGTAGACCGTACTCTATCCCTTAATTACAATAATACCATGTATATTAAAATAGCTTATTATTACCATTATTAAATAATTGATTATTATTATTATTATTATTATTTCATTAAAGTTAGTAGTCATTCCATAATCACTTAAATTGGAAGTAAAAATTGTTCTATTCACCAAGAACAGAAAGGCCGTAAAATAATATGACCTCAACGTAAGACCTTAAAGTAGTGAGACTCAATGTGACCTCAGGATGACCTTAACAGTGAAACTCCAGCAAGACCTTAAAGTAGCGAGACCTCAGCAAGAATATCTTCAAATACTGACACCTCAGCAAGTAGCAACACCTCATGAAGACCTCAAAGTAGCAAGACCTAAGCAAGAAGATCTTAAAATACTGACAAATCTATGCAAGTAGCAACACTTCAGGAAGACATGAAGTAGCAACACCTTAGCAACACCTCATGAATATCTAAAAGTAGCAAGACCTAAGCAAGAAAATCTTCAAATACCGACATCTCAGCAAGTAGTAACACCTCAGGAAGACCTCATGAAGTAGCAACACCTCAGCAACACCTCATTAAAATCTAAAAGTAGCAAGACCTAAGCAAGAAGATCTTCAAATACCGACATTTCAGCAAGTAGCAACACCTCAGGAAGACCTCAAAGTAGCAAGACACGAGGCAGGCGAGACCTGTCGAAGCGACACCAGAGCGGCCAGCACGTGACACTCACCTCGGGCGCTGGTGATGAGTTTCCACTCCTCTCTTCCATCGCCTGCTCCGAGGCGCGACACAGCACCTTGGTGATGGCGCCGAGGTTGCGCGCCTGGGAGGCCATGATGGCTGTGGTGCCGGCGTAGTTGACCACGTCCGGACTGGCGCCGTGCTTCAGTAGCGTCTCCACCAGGTCCAGCCGGTTGCTCTCCGCCGCGTAGAACAGCGCAGTCCGTCCGCTCTTGCCGTCCTGGGGGACACGGGGAGATAAAACAGATTAGAGAAATCGCGAAAATATTTTTGTATTGGTGGGAAGTGCCCAGAGCAAATTTGTAGCTCTACGATGTCTGTATGTGGCAGTAAAAATACAGGTAAGAAATCATTCAGGATATCGATGTGTCTCGAAGCTCTCATATCTACTATGAGACAAATAGCACTCTTGTAGCCATCTCTTACAGGGCTCGACATTAACTTTTTGAGGCACCCGTCCCTGTGCCCTATTGGACATGTAACTGTAGGTAAAAGACTTGTTACTCTGGGCTAATTCACCTGTCCGCCTTTGAATTGTACCTGTCCCGGACAGGCGGACAATCCTTACTGTCGAGCCCTGTCTTATACATGGCACTCCTACAGTTACGAGAGTGCTATGGTCTCATAGTGAATATAAGCTTCGAGAAACTATACCCCCAACTGATATCCCATGAGGAAATGTATGCTAAAATCCCATAGGAAAGTTTCCATTAAACCATTCGAGACTTCTTGCCTATTTCCGTGGCATTTCTGTAAACAAGATAAAGTTACGTAAATGTGCAACATATACATACTGATCATAATTCTCATGAAATATCTTTACGTAATTGCCAAGAGTATATATGTATGTAAGCTCTATATGCACCAACATTCTGCTTACAATGGTTTCTTAAAATGTAAATCGGGGAGTCTTGAAAACAAGGGAAATAACTCTATATTAGGGGAGTGTGTGCAATTGGGGTTCTAGATTATTTCACTCATATCAAGGCTTTTCAACTAATTGCAATAGGAAATCAATCACAACCATGGCTCTAGGTAGTGTTGCTGCAAACCTGCGAACTCGTACCAGCTGGTACTGACAAACCAAGAATGACAAAGTTCTGTTGTGTACTGTCGCAGTACAGATACTGAGATACAGACAAGAGTGCTATAACTTGACTGCATCAGAACTGTACCTTCCATGAACATTGATGCCAAGTCACCAGGACAGGATTTGAACCTGGGACCTTTGACTAAGTCTAACGCTCTACCACTGTGCTACCACCTGCACTGCTTTCAACATTATTTCAGTACAGTGCCCCCTCGATATAACACGGTCCGATGTACCGCGGATTTGGAAATAACACGGGGTCAGACGTGGATCCCATTTTTATTTTCGTTATTTCCCTGTAATATCGAATAAGTCAGGCACTAACACGGGGGGACATGTCATGGATCCCAACTTCAGCGTTATATGGAGGGGACACTGTACTAGCTGTTGTGATGGAGTTTCCTCCCACCATTAGCAGAACTGCTGAAAGGTCAGTGAATTAAACGTCAATTTTCTAAGGGAAAATTTAGGCTGATAAAATGACAAATTACGAAGCAGTACTATGAATTGGGTGTTCCAAATATTTCAACTATGGCTATCAATTTTCCGTCCAATTATTTTCCTAATTTAATATATTTAATTAATGGCAAAGGACAGTGTAGCTGCAGTTTCATAGCTCTATTTTGTGCCCTCGTACAACGTTTACATTTCTTATTGGTGCAGTGTTTGAAATTGAGGGGTTCCTGGGATGTCATTTGAGAATCAGCAATCGTATCTTTGGGACCCCACTGAAAATGACCCCCCTGACTATTTTCTGAATTTTGAACACTGTTGGTGCCGATACAGAACTGGAGCTCTTGACAGGAAGACACGCATGTCTATAAATAGCTTACCATCATATTGATGATGGCGCCCTTCTCCTGGAGATAATTGATCATTTCCAAACTTCTCAACTCTGTGGCAGTGTGTAGTGGAGTCAAACCTGGACAACAGACAACAGGTATTTAGTAATAATAATAATAACAATAATAGCAATAATAATAGCAATAATAACAATAACAATAATAATAACAATAATAATAATAATAAAATAAAATAAATAGTGTAATAATAATAATAACAATAATAACACCAATAATAAAAATAATAGTGTAATAATAATAATTATAATAATAATAATAGCAATAATAATAGCAATAACAATAACAATAATAATAATAATAACAATAATAAAAATAACAGTGTAATAATTAAGGGATAGAGTACGGTCTACCCCTATGTATTAAAGCATAGTTTCGCCCTGAACTATTATAGTTAAAGTACGAGGATGCTTGCGTCCGAGTACTTTAACGTTATAATAGTTCAGGGCGAAACTATACTTTAATACAGTATATATAGGGGTAGAC
>JAUTBQ010194773.1:0-10110 GCA_032361185.1 Lepetodrilus ovalis | reverse complement strand
TACGTGTATCCGGATATACAAGTACGCTTAGAACAAAAGAAACCATGGCAACGAGACCGGAAGAGGGGTATAACGACATTGAAGTCACGGGCAGTCTCGGAATGACCCGAGAATTAGCGTCATCACGAAGCTCGGTGTACACATCTCCAGAGTAAAGTAGCATCGAGAGTTCGTTTACCGTCTTGTACCAGACACAACTATAAACAGCACTTCGTCGTAATATCGACGGACGGGTTTTCCCGAGTGTCTAATTTAGGATAGAAATATTATATTGCATTTGAACCAAGGACAATTTACAATATTGGTTATTATGGCGACTAGAAATTGTTGTAAATATAAAACGACATGAAACACGACAAGACGCCGATTCCAATGACCAGGGCAATGCTAATATAACGTTAACAAGTAATACGGTTACAGGTGTTCTGTTTATTGAAATGCAGACATTTTGAGTTAATTGCCCGCAGAGCAAGTTGCAAAGGGACCAGAGTTGCCAGGTGTTTAAAAATTAGGTTGCCCAACGCGCAATTTAACTTGCTGCTATACGTCTGGCATATGCTACTCTACACCCTGGCCAAGTCACATATTTTAATTGCTTCATTATTGCATGAACACAGTGTTATTGTCGTATGTATTCGTACAATTGCCGCACGACTAGTGAGTCTTGAAAATGGTAATAGGTAAATAATGCATGTAATAAGTATGCACACATACAGGGAACAGATGCACAGATTAATAAAACAGTTATACTTCATAATGTGTAGTTAACTTTACAGCTTTGCAGTTTAAAACACTACTTCTGAGAACAAATATAACCAGTTGTAAATTGCAGATGTCATGCCTAATATACACGTATAAAACTGTATGAAACGTGATTCAATATTTATTCCGCATGATTGCACACAGACGTAACTGAAATACATGCCTACGACTAATGATTGTCTAGATACAGTGATGTAATGACTATCTAACATTATATGATTGCACGCAAAAAGTTAGGTGCAATGTTTGCGTTATTAAACAAGCATGATTGTAAACATTCCGAGCATACCACGAACTGTATGTGAAAAGCACATGATTGTACGAACATTGATGAACTGTATGTGAAAAGCACATGATTGTACGAACATTGATGTAATGTTCATACCGTGGCACGATTGTTTGAACTGGGACACACGAACCCGCATTCATGAATTACTATTTTACCAGCAGGATTACGTACGCTTTACCCTATAGACGGCATCTAACAATAAAGTGCGGTCTCGAAATTACTCTTGAAATGGCAATCTATTCAGAACCCGCGGCCAATGCCGGGCCTGTAGGCGCGTAGATTAGGTCAATTACCTCGCTAGACTGGACAGTGATTCGAGGACTGGGGTATATTCATTGATAGCACAGAGGACTGGTGGCAGCCCTGGGTGTAATTTGAACGAGTTCAACTCCATGGTGTACGGGGACCTCGAACAACCGCATTAACGACGTGAAGTGAGAATCTGACAATTGAGAATCTCGTTGTATGTACTTCAATTATCTAGTTGATACCTCGTCTGAAGGTGCTGCTTGAGTATGTGAAACATTTGAATTACAACGCGAACCGTACTTACTATTTAGATTGTAGTTTACTTTTTGTTAACAGAATCTTTCCTGTTAGAATTTTTCATTTCCAAATAGCTCTTAATTTGTTGAAAAAAAATGTATTGATGTTAATTACTTTAACGTTGTATGATATAAAATGTCAATTTATGTATCAATAATGTCGTAATACATAATACATAACATGTCAATATTGAAGGCATTTGAACCAAGCGATGAATCGTGTGCGACACTATTTCCGGTATATTCACTTGTCACACAATCAAGGTATTAATATTGGCTGTTGCTTTAAGCATGTGCATTAGTATTAATATAATATTGTCATAAGTAAAAAAAAAGAGTTTGATAAAATGTACCTTTAGACTTTTCTGGTGTGGTCGAATCTGTCATTAAGCATTGGTGAAGACGTTTGTGGTAATATGTCATCAGCGTCATTTATATTCATTTAACCACATGTCAGAATTGCATATATTATATTAAATATATAATAATGTACTTGTCGTCATTTCTTTGGGAGCAGTGCAGTGGGGGTGGTAATATGGAAGGTTTGAGGGCTGGGTCGGGGTTGGGTTGTTGTGGGGGCGTTGGTGGTTGTTTGACAAATATATCAATCATAACCCTAGGTACTAAAACCAAATATGTATGCACATTTATACATTTAACGCCGGTATGACGTATTTATGTTACGCGGAAATCTTCGGACAACAAATTATTTTGTCACCAAAATATTCTCCATCAGATTCCGACGGACTTCCGGATTTCACCGGATCCGGAAAACTGGCTTACCTTGGCATCCACAAGGACGACCCCCGCGGGGCCGGAGCACTGCTCCTTGCGGCATCGCCCATCAAATCTCGTGTATCCCGTGGCCGGTATAGCCCGCACTACCCCCCGCTCTCCATCAGCATTCCAACAGGTTGTACACGGCACAGTAGAACACGTTCCTGGCGTAGCATAACTCGGATGTTCCTTACGCAATCCGCTCGTTATCCCGTGCGGCATCGATCCTAGAAAGACGCGGTTCCTGGAACCATCTCACCGTGTACCTGAGACCGTCGCCGTCAATACTGGCTGGTGACGGATACCCGTGGAAACACGCTGCTTGTCCTCGAGGTCTCGCGATGCCCGGGATCATCTTCCGCGACGACTTGGCCGCTGTTGCGTACACATCTCAGGTATTGCCACTGCAAAGCGACGACAGCCGTGGATCGAACCAATATATTCCTCCTCCTTCCTCCTCCGCTGTCGCTGTCGCTGCGAGAATTACCTACAGCGTTATTGCCTCACAGGTAAACGGTTGATGACATCCGAGTCTCGGCAGAGGTTAACGAACCGCATGCGCTCTTATATCGACAAGCAATTAGTGTCGGTTTCAAAGAAATTGAGAACATGCACAATCCATCGGGAGAGACGAACTTGCCTGCCGAGCCGTCGTCACTCGCACCAGTGGCGCGCTCCCGTGTTCAGGCTCTGTGCGAGATGCGAGTCTCACTTGTATAACAGCTGATTCGATTTGATCAGACCCTATTCGTGGAGAATCCGTGCTTTCCTAGGCATGCATGGGGCTCGGGAACGTCCTGACAGCTGTTGCTGTATTGCGGCAGTTCCTTCTTCACGATCCACTGACTGGAGACGACATCATGCGTCGTGTCACATTTATATCCGGTGTCATCTTCCTTGTCATATTCAGTGTCACATCCAAACGTCGTGCATCAATGTCTCATGATACGGCACACCAGAAGTGTTTATTTATGAAATTTGGAGCACAACACGATTAAGAGACTGTTATGGACATCGTTTATTTCTAAAATGAAAATCACTGCTGTTAATTTCAGACTAGATACCGTATAGTGGCGGTATGGCAATGGGCCGAGCTAAAGCTGCGCTGGGCATTTACATTCATTCACCAGTTTGCAACTAGCCATGCTTCTGAGGCTCTACGTAACAAGAGCATCGTTCTACATACGTGTTAGCAGTGTTTAAGTGTTAGCGGCGTGTCAGTGTAAAATTGATTGCTTTTATTTTAATTTCTTAAAAGGAAAATGTATTTATGGGTATTTATGCCCACACTGGTCTACGTTCAACTATGACTGAAATTCCCATTATATTAGCCTATATCAAAGTGTAATATCATAAGTATAATGTGTATGAAAATTTGTTTTAGTAAGGCAGTTGTTATGAAAGTAGCACACGATCATGAATACTAGCTTTGTGAAATTATGAATCTATAAATGGATCAAGAACAGCCCCCGTTTCAACTCAAGTGTCGCTGTGTCCTCTTATTTCTATGATGATTGCGCACTTGATAAATATTGACTATTTATGAAGATGAAGCTAACACGGACCTATATATGGCCCCGAGATTACGAAACTATCTTGAGTACGATTTCATGCTCAACTCAGAGTTGTGTTAATAAAACGTCATGTGACGTCATAGCCAGAGACTCAACAACGTACTCAGGCTATGACGTCACATGACGTTTTATGAACAAAGTTATGAGTTGAGTATGAAATCGTACTCGGAAAGTTTCGTAATCTCGGGCCATGGCTTCAATATTTAGCGACACACGTCACAATTATGTATACGTCATATATGTAGCGTATACTCGTGTACTGAAAGTCAAGGTGCTGCATTCTGGGTCCAGTTGCACGATGTTCTTGTAAGTTACAATATCTGTAGAGACATACAACTATCATTTGCAACAGTCGTGGCGCAGCCACATTCCGAATTTCCGACAGCCTACAAAAGCTTCGTGCAACGTAATGTAAATTGTAGAAGACTATAACATGACTTACAACTATTATAGCGCTACAAGAGCTTTGTACAACTTGACCCAGGGGACAGATGACTACGGAACATGACCCACACTTAATTCATCTAGAAAAAGAGTGTTTGTTGACAATGATTGACCTTTCCGAGATTTATGAAAACAAATCTGCGTTTTGAACTCTCATTGACTCAGTGTTGTATTGTAACATAGTGCGGAGTCAGTGTTGTAGCATAGTGCGGAGTCAGTGTTGTAACATAGTGCTGAGTCAATGAGATAAATCTAAGCTGAACAAAATCTCAGTCTCAAGTTTGTTTCGAAAAATCCGGATAAGATCTGCTCTCCTGAAAGTGAAAGTAGGAAGTATGCACGTCACATGATACGTCCGACTGATCCTGTGTAACCTGTTAATTTAACAGATCAGTTTTGTTAAAGTTTGAAGAATTCCCAGATGTAGATCTATATGAGTAAAAAGAAATAGTGCAAGTATAGAATGAATGAATTATGAATGATAACGACAGGCATGCATTTCAATGTCGGTCGAAAGTTATAAACTTAACTAATTCTTCAACTACAGACAATGGACATCCACAGTGAGAACTCAGTAACTGCACGACATTCTAGCAGGGTACAACTACAGGGGTACACGGTAAGTCTGTCTCACGAGACCTGCGTTGCATAAATGTCTCATAATGAAACTTAAAGTATAGACTTCGATCGCGTACTATTGCAGCTATAGTATAGAGGACTGTTCGTTTTGGTACCGGGTAGCCTGATCCGACAAGGCGCTTGACTCCGTTGACCCGAAAAACGCGTTCGATTTGCCCAATTTCTTACCCATGATTCCACGTTCTGATCCGCAGGCACGCGCTCGCTGTGGTATGGCTTATATTCCAAACATTGGGCAACTTGAGCGCGTTTTCCGGGTCAACGGGGTCAAGCGGCTTGCCAGAACAACACTATAGCTCCAATAGTACGCGTTCGAGGACAGCTAAGACTCTGCTAAGTCCTGTTTCCATAAGAAAGAAAAAAAGGTCCGTGCAAAATTGCGACTTAACATTTATCTTAGCACCTGGCTACACGGTATGAGACAGTTATGAGACGCAGGTCTGATGAGACACACATACCATAACACTGCGCAATGTGACACGTACACTTGAAACAGTGAAGTGTTTGTCAACGTCATCACGTACACTTGACTAGTTACTAGACTGCTCGGACTTAGGGATGATACGTAACGAGTTCTGCGAAGTGTACACGATGTCCTTCCATACTGTCCATCGAATAAACACGCAGTACAGTACGAGACATTCAACTAAAGTGTTTGTCTCATGAGAGTTGCGGTACATAACAGGGTATCCTTTCACGAAGCACTCTTGTCTACTAAGAGACTGGTAGCTCATTCTTTGCCGATAGCTAATACACTGCGCTACCAGTCTCTTAGTAGACAAGTGTGCTTCGTGAAAGGATACCCAGTCGCATAAATCGTCTTGCCGTGTAAACGCGTGCTAAGCTTCTGCTGAATCTCAATTCGCACGGTCTTTACGATTTCGAACGGACCATATTTCGTCTTATTAAAATATAACATGATACTGTCTTAGCACCCGTCTACACGGTTAGTTCTATACTGAGGCATGCACGTGCATCCACACGCGACAGGTCTCATGAGACAGACGTAGCGTGTAGTAACCCTTTTGCAATCTTAGCTATTCAAAGTACGACGTAAACCGATAAATAACGGAACAATTCGGTCTGCTAATACGCTAAAGTAGGATTGCGAAAAATTCCAAGTTTTAAAATACGTGTTAGCAACTTAGTGATCAATCATTGATCCCAGACTATATAGATCCACGCGGATAGGAACGTAATGAGTGTGAGGTGGGGGTGGAATGTGGGGTGGGGGTGGGTGTTCGTTTACGGCGTGGGGGAGCGGGACAATCCTCGTGGATTCTTCGTGTCGAGGGTTCGATCTCGATGCTCGTTTTCGTGTCGTAGACTAGATCAGATTGGCTTCACAGAGGGGACCAATTAGCGTCCACTGGTATGGATACACTGCTGTTCAAGTTAGACGCCAATAATCCGTCGTATTGATTTATCGTAGAAGACTTAAGGGGATCTGATGAAGCTTTGTTAATGTTGGGCAATGGCCGTTATTTATATTCCTGAACGATGTTAACCCTAAAACAAGATGCGCCGATAGAAGTCTTTCTGAGAAGTATGGAGTTTACAGTACGGCGAGTCCAGTGGGCCGTCTTCCCGAAGGTATCGTATACATAAAGACGCCGTTAAACCTTCGTGAAGGAACATTTTCCTCTTTCGGAATCATCAAACTTTACTCCACGAAGGCTATAATAACGATGTTGTTACCCATACGTTAGCTTCCAAACGATTGCCAATCCTATCTGGCCTATCAATTCAACGAATATCAAATTATGTTATGGAAACGAGTTGTTTATTTAATTCGCATGTAAATACCATTGACATTTTATTTCTGTAACACAATCTTCCTGATCCTGGGATTCTAATCCGAGTTGATGGTTGAATCCAACGCTCTACAGACTGAGCTAAAGGGGAATCCTATATCACATCCTGCTACATTCGCCCCCTCCACGTGGTGACTCGTTCTGTAGATACTAACTCAGTCTGTTCAAGCTGATCTACCATGGAGTTAAGGCCACTCAGTGGGACATCAGAGAGTTGGAAGTCCATGTTACAGAACCATGACGATGATGGGATTCGAACTCGAGTTTCTGGATTGTGAGTCCAATGCTCTACCGACTGAGCAAAAAGGTTAACCCACTTTGTCCAATACCATTAGCAGCATCTCATTATGATATACGACTACAATTCTACTCTAGATTGGACTTAGTTTTGAAAAAGGAATTTAGTCCCAACAAAATATTTACATATTTTATTTTTTTTTATTTTTTTTTATAGTCGCTTTCTAGAATCTTTCACTAACATCACGACTTGTCAGTTTAGGGCAGGAGGAAACTCGCAACATCCGTAGCGCTGAATGTTGCAGTAAACCTGCGAGCACAAGCTGGTACTGACAGACCAAGGATGATAACTGTAGTGCCACTCTACAGACAGTAAATCCTATCAATATTGCATCAGAAATGTAACTTCATGGGAATTCACTGTATTTCCTGATCAAAATAAAATATGAACAAATTCCTGTTTGTTGGGGAAATGTACAACTGTATTAGAATGTATGTAATACAAATGTAACAACCTTGTTAGTGACCATGGTCTTCTATGTATGCGATCTCAATCCTTTAATTTCTCTATATTGAAGGCAACCACCCAGCCGCCACATCGCGGAATACGATGTCGATACGATGTCGAATATACGTTGGCTTTACATCACGACTTCACTGATGTGGTTTCAACATCAATCAACATCGTATTGACATCATACCAACATTGTATGCCGCAATTTGTCAGCTGAACAGCCCCTGTAGAAGTTACAAAACATTCCGAGAACAATTTCAAGCTCAAACTCAAAATGTGTATGGGAATTTGTGAACAAAACTTTAAATATGAAGAGGGTCTTTGCCTTATCCAGCTAAGTACGAGCACTCTCATAGTGATCTCTTATACATGGTTATCGGGTACTTACGATAGTGCTATAGTCTCATAGCAGATATAAGAGCTTTGAGAACTGTCATTTGTCAGAACTTAATTCTGACTACATTGTGGCTAGCTCTTACAACTGTGCAGCAATACATAAGCATACTACATCAATACGAGGACTACTCTACAAAACAGTGTACGGTAGCAAATGGGAAACTAAAGGAATACTACAAGTGCTATTAAATGTACAATAATTAGTGTTTCAATGCCACAAACTTAACAGACAGACTATATATAGTCTAATAGGCTTCAATCAAATAAAAAAAAAAGGGGATTCTATAATAATGACCAACACAGTAATGTTAAAAAACTACACTATTACCAACCTGTGGTAACATTTCAGATAGGCTGCAAATTACGGTTATCAACATGCAGAAAGGTTTCTTTTCTGTTGAAGAGGGCAAGACTAATCACCTATGGGTTGCTGTAAGCATAGTTTAGATTGATTGATTGATTGATTGATTTATTGCTTTACGTTATGGCAGGAATATTTCACAACCCATGGTTAAGAGACTATACTACCCACCTGACGAGAGGTTGCTGTTAGTATGGTTTAGAGACTATACTACCCACCTGATGAGAGGTTGCCGTAAGTATGGTTTAGAGACTATACTACCCACCTGACGAGAGGTTGCACTATAGGTTGCTGTAAGTGTGGTTTAGAGACTATACTACCCACCCAACGAGAGGTTGCACTATGGGTTGAAGTAAGTATGGTTTAGAGACTATACTACCCACCCAATGAGAGGTTGCACTATGGGTTGCAGTAAGTATGGTTTAGAGACTATACTGCCCACCCAACGAGAGGTTGCACTATGGGTTGCAGTAAGTATGGTTTAGAGACTATACTACCCACCTGACGAGAGGTTGCACTATGGGTTGAAGTAAGTATGGTTTAGAGACTATACTACCCACCTGACGAGAGGTTGCACTGTGGGTTGCTGTAAGCATGGTTTAAGATGGCCTTCTGGCGCATGTCCATTGGTTTTTTGGCATGAGGTAGGTTTGGGGACACAGGCAGGAGACTAGCCTCGGACAGACTCGGAACACGCACACCAACCGTGGTGAACTCTATGTGATCTACAGGAAACACCAGTCAGGAACATTGTCATACTCAACAACTACACTCCACACACAGAAATACACACTCGGTTCTACATGTTTAATCCATGATTATTAGCTTACCTCTCTGATAGTGAATTAGTAATTCATGTAAAATGTCAAGTTAAAAATAGCTTAGGATTTACAATAGAATTAATTATATTTTCTGTGTTCAATACTACATCAGATTCGATCAATTACTAGTACTGAAATAATTAATATAATTACATGTCCCTATAGCAATATCGCACAATACACTACGTACATACACAAACAACTAGTAAGTCAAATTCTGGGTACTACCACGCCACACACACACACACCCACAACCATCAAGTGGCACAGTGTGTCCTACCTGCCACAGTGGTCAGTGGTTGGTTGTCCAGGTCCACAGTGTACATGGTGGCGTGGACGGTGGGGTAGTATTCCACGTAGCGCCAGTGTTTCTCCAGAGCCGGGCCCCAGTCGCTCTCGGGGTGGCACGCCGTCTTAATCCTCTGTAGAATGAGGCCACATTGATGATAATGAAAGGGAATGAGGTAGTGTGTATGGGAGAGATAAAACAATAATTAAAATATTTTATTTAGGGTATAGTCACTTTGAGAGGCGTTTTGGCTTCTGGTGGGAGGAAACCTGCTACACCTGTAGCACTGAGTGTAGCAAGGATTATAACTACACTGCAGACTGCACATCCTGTCTCTGTTACATCAGAAAGGTAGCTTCTTCCAACATTGATGTCAAGTATCCAGGGTAGGTGTGAACTTGCCATATTATTTTGGCTTTGAAGTCTAATAATCTACCAAAGTACCCCTTCCTCCCCCTCTCTCTGCCTCCTGTCCCTCTCTCCCTTCGCCCTCTCTCTATCTCTATCTCCCCTCCCCTCCCTCTCTCTTGCTATATCTCTCCTCTCTGTCTCCCCCTCCCTCTCCCCCTCTCTTCCTCTCTCTCTCTCTCCCTACCCAACTTCATATCTCTATCCCTTCCCCTCTCTATCTCTCACCTCCCCCTCCCT
>JAUTBQ010194762.1:0-10110 GCA_032361185.1 Lepetodrilus ovalis | reverse complement strand
GCGGTAGAAAGGTTTTTGGAAGTACAAACATGATTATATGTATGTCAAGTGAATGTACTTTGTAGCTAAGAACTAGTCAAAAACTACTATAAATATCTGTGATAGTATGCCTTTAAAAGAAAACGTATCCTAATAAATGCAGTAGACATAAATACGCAAAATATGTAATGTTAGAATAGATTGTTTATGTGGAAACATATTGCAAGTAGATTCCACAACAACAAAAAACATAAAGACTATGAATGAATGGATGCAGTCTTGAAGACACTTCATACCATGACACCTGCTTAACAAATTAGCCTACATCTATGAACACTGACTGAACACCAACTGACTGGCGCAGGAAGCGAGATCTTACCTCATCTTGCTGGCTTTTAGCGATGCAGTACCCAAGAAATTTACGAAAGGGCACCTTGAGGATGGCACAATTTGATAGGCACAAGTCCCTCAAAGAAACAACCACTCAAAAATCCACAAAAACTGTATTCTCAATTGCACATTCAATAGGTCTATTAGTGGTAGTAAATTCACAGGGAACGAGAAGTGGAAATCCTCGGGGATGTATGTTGTGTATAGACAGTCTGTGCAGTTCCTCTCTCTCGGCTTAGGTATCTCCGTGTATGCTACACCCAACTTACTTCCCAACACATTGCCTGTGCAAATGATTTGGCAGCTGGCTAGTCCAGAACAGGCACCAGGCTGCCAGGCTGCCTTAGTGCAAGACCGGCCTTCATAAACACTGTGGCATGCCTCCGTCTAGACTTGATCATGGCTCAATTAAAGACATTATCTATGCTGTCAAAGTTGCAGAAAGCTTGTACCTTGCCAGGTTTCTTTGTTTGTTATTCTACACACAAGTGCAAATAGCCATAAAAGAATGTATAGCACTCGATGATCTTCTATCTTTATTTTCATGTATAGTACCTAGATGTTGTGACGTATTTTGAGAATATTCCAGTCATTAACCAGAATATATGAAGAAAACAGACTTATTATGGCAACAGTGTTACTTTCTTTCTGACAGCCATGCAGGTCCACTTGAAACATGTTACCTTTACCATCATAACATAGGTGAACAATCAATGTACACACCCTCAAACAAGACTGGCAGTCAATCAAACAACCCACCCACCATCTACAACCAAACCAAATAACCAATTAAAATAATAATTAGTGAATTATTGTTTTATGTCACAGCGGGAATCGGTCACCCATACATGAGGATCTAACCAAACAAGACAGGAATCCAAACAACCAACCTATCACAAAATATAGCAGGTACCAAGCAAACATCCTACCCACGGTTAAATGACAGGCAGGTAAACTACCCAATCAACTCGCCAGTCTTCTGGCATCTTCAACTAACTGAAATGTCTTATGCTGTCACTCATCTTATAAGTCCAACCAACTAAACCAAACAAACAGACAACCCCATCGCTACCACATTGGCATCTCTGGCAAACTCTTGGCATGTTCCATTGGCTAGTGCACTATATGTGGACATAAACAAAGCAAGTATTGCCTGATAGGAAGTCAGAAAGTCGCCTGGCCTGTAGTAGGAGCGAGGAAAGTGAGTAATGTAGTTACAGGTCACCAAACCCTAGCTTAATCAATCTGGCTCTGTGAAGGTCACTAACCAGCCACAGTTCCCATCAATAGTAGCACCGGCTCCCTGCTCATACAGCTCATACAGCTTTATCTAGGACCAGCACTGCCTTACTTCATGGTAATGCAGCATTTTACTCACACTAAGTAATTGCCATCCAGTAATAAATTCTGTGAGTTCGGGTTCGAGGTGGAAATAATAAATCGAGATGATGAATATTGAAGAGAAAATTAAAATATTACAGATAAATTGTACTACATTTCATTACTTGGTAAGTCAGCGAAGAATGATAGACATAATGCTAGGGCTGGATATACGTTAATAGAATCTGATCGATAATCGGTAGGTTATCATTGATGGAAAATCAATAACAATTATTTCAGCAGTTGTACAAGTGCATCAAAAGTTATTATCAGCTAGTGTAAATTTTAGCAAGCATCAGTCATAGCCGGTATCTGTTTGAGAATATATGTGTGGGTGCAGAATGAACACAGGAAACAAGTGTCATAACTATAACACCACACTACTACCGTAATATTACCAGAGATTGAATGCATGGGACTGATCATTTTGTCCGGGTTTCTGCATAGATAAAAATCCTTAACATATTTAATTATCACATGTTACTTTTCAGCATGGCTGTGATCAAGAAACTACAATGTTAGAATGTTTTAAAATATAAATGATAGAAAAATGTATTTCCAAACACAAAAACTAGGCCATTGAAATCTTGATGCCAATGTTTGCTCAAAACAACAAAGTTTGGCAAAGTACCAATCAATAGTTCTATTTTTAACCAAACAATGTTGGGTAAAGAATGAGATAATGGAAACATGAAATTGAATACTTAAACAGCTATGGAAGGAATGCAACTCTGGAATATAATCTCTAAAATGTAATCAATTTCATGAATAAATAAAAAAAATATGCAGCCCTATTTCTCTGTCGATTAACAAAGCAGTCTAACAAGCCCAATCAATAATGCTATTCAACACCCTGCCTGAGTTTGAGATCAACTGCATGCACAGACCATGGTCAATAGTCATTCATCAAAAATTACACATTCAAAAACAATTAACACAATCATTTTAGCTTTCTAAATTCTTAGCAGCATCTGTCTACAATCAATACTCAACCCAGCTTCACACTAAATGTACTTCATACAAGTCAATCTATAATTTGTTAATATTGCGAGTTGAATTCATGCTTGACATGTTTTCAACTAGTGTCAGACATCACAGCATGGCCAGAAGGACGGGCAGAATACTGCACAGAAACGAGAGACAACCATCATCCCATCATGCTGCTACATACATACATCATCCTTTAATGATGTCCTGGTCTATGTGTACTAACCTACAACATCGCAGGCAGGCCTCCATTGTTGGCAGTGCAGTGAAGACAAGGAGAAACAGCTATTCACTCATCCCTCGGCAGACAACACACAACAACACGCGGACTGCAGTGACTGCCACTGTGGCAGCCTGAGAGGCAGACGGGCAGCAGACAGACCGGCAGTGGATGGGGGGAAATAGAGTCCATGATCCTCAATTATGCAAATCGGGCCCAGTCCACGAGCATTACGGTTTTATAATGGTCCAAATGCCTGGTTTGCATGCTCTGATTAGAGACTGAGAAGTAGGTCACAATGATTTAAGGACACAGGTGCTTGATGTGTTGATCTGAAGCACAATGCTGCTAATCCAAAGATTATTACCAGTTTAACATAAATCGCTGGCAAATGCAAGTGTTATTGCTAGAGCACAATCACAGTGTGTCCGTCAGTCACTGCCGTACATATTATAATGAATGTGTCCTGGAGGAAAATGTTCAGTATCAAATTACAAAGCAAAATAGTCTACTATATAATGCAAGGAATCAATCAATGACAAATCAATAGGAAGAATCTTGAACACTCTGAATTGATGGGACATTTGTAATTAGAGAGGTCTAACATCCTGTATAAGTACTGTCCATAAATACAATAAATAAATAAAAACCACTACAGTCTATCTCAATAGGTTATTTTGACCATGATCAGAACACAGTGCAAGGGAAGCAACTCTTTATCAGTTTCAACTTGATCCAATATAACCAACATTTAAATAGCTTAACACTGAAGAATAGCATACTAGACCAGTTAATTAGTCTAAATATATATAAATATATACATACAGTGTCCCCTCAATATAACGCTGAAGTTGGGTCCAATGACTATCATTTAATTATTGCTTGTATTAAACATTGTGGATATGTTAATAGCTGTGGAATATGAGGCATACAACACCATTTTCTACATTATTATTTCAAAGATACCATGCAGCAAACTATTATCTTTCATTAATGTTGGTATTACACGAGGCTCTATGGAGTATAATATTAACATTAACGAAAGATAGTAACATTGGCAATATCCTCATACACGAGTGTAATAACAGTTTTATCTCATGAATCGAGTTAATCTAAAATACCATGTTTTCAACACTTACAAACTCGGATATTCGTAGCCATCTTTGTTTACACACTTAGCTGGGACCGTTGTGCAACTATAGAATGATAATCACACAATCAGCGCTTCATTGTAAAGAAAATAGTTTCTTGGAATGCCACTTTTGTAGGAATTCTTGGTATTTAACAACAATAAATGGTTGAAAATTGCATAAACATAGACAAATTGTCCTATTCATAAAATTCTGATGTCAATACTTAAAAAAATATATATATTCTGTAGTGACGGAACATGATTTGATGTTACTACTTTTTTTTCCTGTTCACTCAAGGAAATTCCACATGAAGATAAGGTCACAATAAGCCCCATCCCTTAAAAATTAGTTCTACTGTTATCGCACTCCTCTTATCACACTCTCAGGGCTATTTTATGTGATAATTATGTCTATTATACAGCAAAACCCACGAGCCATGGCGGGGATAGGGACAGTAACTACACACTGGACATTGTATCCTATGAAGCGTTTCAGCAGCTCCTGTCATACAAATATAACACAAATCAATATAATTTACATTAAATTATTTACTTTCTCCCAATGACACTATAGATAGTCTACATTCACACGTCCGCAATGATTAATATTTAATTATACTATAGTGGAATTGAACAAAAGTAAATCAGTCAGTGTGGCAACAGAAACATCTCCGACATAAGGACACACTCTGAACAAGGCCATTGGGAAACTTTGACATTTAGTATATTCTTTCAGTAATCTACAGCAACATACGGTAACTCATTTAATAACACTTCCCTACCAGTGCAGTATATTTGCTGATTGAACTAATCAGTAGTGACAGATGAGACCGTATGGACAAGACAAGTTAGACAACACTCTCTCAGTCTGCTCCATCACTCAGTTGTCAAACAAGGTCAGATTTCCGGTGGCCTTTAGCCTGTTTATGTGTAACCTTTTCAATCACATCTCATTACATGCTCATTAAGAATCCTGTATACCTTGTTACCTGCTGGAACACTGTGACCTATCTCTTGTATCTGGCTCCACTCTTAACAGGACATAGACCGATGGTATTAATTAGTAATGTTATCAATGATGAATAAGTTGGGAAAGTAAAACGACACAACCAACATGGAAAACTAGCAATGAAGTAATGATCCAGCATCATAATAGATGGAACTTCAGAATCACAGAGATTTAGAACACATGCAGCCTCAAGTATAAGTACCATGTGTTATATTGTCTGTCCTAAGATCTAACTACTGTGCTGTGTACATGGTATAGGTACGGTATATACAACAGCATACACAAAGTTGTCAGTAACACAAATTAACACTCTTAATGCTACATGTACCTTCAAAGAATTTAAAGATAAACCTCTGCATTGTCTGACAGGGCATTGACTTAAAAGTAACTACGATGCTCAACAACCAGCATCACATTATTAATCTTGATTCTTTATAATAAAAATATGAGTGTTGTGCATAAATTAAATTGGTTCCTTCTGTTGATACCACCAGTACGCTAATGCATTACTAATCGTAGCGTCAGCTGGTGGTACTGTATCAGTGTGGCAGGTTTGGTGCAAGCAGTACAGGTCAGTGTACTCATCCACACACATCCACACCACTCATCCACACTTACCCGTTATTCGCTGCCACAGGTTGCGTATTTCTGTCCTTATATCCATTATAATCTTCTATAAATCTCCAGATCTCTTATTCCTTCTGAGTAAAATGTGTTTGTGTGTATATATTATATCCTTGTATCTAACTTATGTACACATAGATGTGACGCAAGTCACATAACTCAGATATCCTGTGGTTACCAAAGGAATTCATCCTGAAGTCTGTTCTCCAACACCTATATACCAATGTTGGAAAATTAAATTATGTAATAAATTATCAACTCTGAAGCTTCTGATTCTGAATAGTGTCTTCACGTGAAATCTGAACAGTATCTTCACATCAAACTGAAACATGTTTGATTTCATTCTCAATGATTGCCTTTACATTACATCAGCATGGTGCACTGGCTGGTAATAACATCGCTCTACATCAATGACATGTAGGCCTATATTTATATATTACTCAATGTCAAGGAACTGGATGATGAGAACTTCCTTCTCTGCACACACAGACACAGATCCTCTTCTCTGCACACACAGACACAGATCCTCTTCTCTGCACACACAGACACAGATCCTCTTCGGAGCACAAGAACTATTTCGAAAGCAGACAGAATTCCAATATTCTCACTCCCCTGATACTGCAGTATGAATTTCCTCTTCATGGAACAATTCTAGACATGTGACCTCTCCTTTCCGAGCTATTCAGTGGTCTCTGTATTGTGTTGTTGTCTTATGTGACATCCTGGTTTAAAGGTCAGACCAGAGTGTTGGAGTCCTTCCTTCCTGGGCCAGGGACCAGATCACTGCCGACTCGTCTCCCCTGCCTCCCTCCACAGTGCCAACTGAACACTCCTCGCCAGATGTTTTTCTAAGCTATCATCTTCTTCGGGGAAGTGATAATGATGATAAGGCTTCAGCCTGACTGTAGTCTTGTTGTTATGCACACAGATATAGCGAAGGAAACCAAAGACAAAACTTCATGGAGGAACGCTTCTTTTACATCAGGTTTTCCTCAACACATTTTTCGTGGAGAAGAGTCTTTCATTTCCGAACATGGGACAATATTTAGAATGCAAAGACAGCATTTTCTCTGGACCAGTTTCTCTCCTCTCGGGTTTAGCATGTTTAACACGGGCGCGTACCTGCATGCAAGTCACCTGAGTCTAGATATGCATCCTGGCCCGTGTCTGCTTGTGTGCTCAGTTGGCTGTCAGCTGATGAGTGGAATTCCACTACAGTGGGTATCACTAGTCATGTTTATTGCTAACTTATCTACAAGTACAAAGACTAGACATCTCTTTACTGACCGCTACTAACTTTTAGAAAAGTGACAATTTACCTGCAAAGAATTTTACTATGTATATATTCTCTACTGATCATATTCAATTTGATGTAAACTGTACATGTATAAATAATGAACCAAGAAATTAGCCAACCATAATGTGTCATCAATTTCAGCAGCTATTATGTATAGGTCTATCGGATCTATGTGAACATCAGTAAGGTAAATTGCAAATGAAACTTGATACTTCGGAATAAGTAATTTGGATTTTATTAAACTATGCTGCATTTGTATTCCAGAAAATGGCACTTTGCCAACATAAAAGAAACCTTTAAAATTATATTATATATTAGACATTAAATCGAGCAAAAATAGGATCAAAATACATGTATTCAAAATAAATATGAATAAAGGTGACTTTTAAAGATGATCACTTTATCTTTATCATCTGATGATCATGATGTGGGAGGACCACTCATGACAGTGGTACATGTACCATGTACTGTGTGTGGAGAGCTGACAGCCGCCTGGAGAGCATGGCTCACATTTCCAGCTACAGCCAGCAGGAATGTCTTCCAGGAACTCCAAACCTGTCTATAGTCTGCTTCAAAATGTACACGTTTTTAACAGTGTTCGAAATTACCTACTGGCCTGAATAATAATACAAATAACAAATGTTTACAAAAAACGTGAATATCTACTGGCCCTTAGGATTCCTTTAGCATTGGGAGAATAGGTGGGGCCAGCAGACCAGCAGTAATTTCGAACACTGGTTTTTAACCCAGAGGGCCAAAGAGTATGCTTATGAAACAATGAAGTTCAATAGGTGTCTGTCTGCATTGTATGTGTGCATGCTTGTGTGTGTGCGTTATTCACACTGCCACCTAATATAGTCTCTAGACAGTACCCAGACTCACAGTGATATTTTCCTAGAACCTATTTAATATAGGTGTTTGTCAGGTCTATTATCTCTATAGATGTGAAGTGATCGAAACAGAGAGGGTCCTGGGGGTCACTTGAAAATCTGCAATGTTAAACATGTTAAAGGTATCTGTGTGACTCCCCTGAAAATTGCAGATTTTACCACCATTATTTGTTTGTATTTCAAATACTGGATCATGTAGATAAAAAAACGTGTGTCACTACTGTTTGCTTGCTGATAATGGATATTAATTATAACAAATTATGTCAGTACGATTTTTTTCGTTAGTACTAACATATAGCAAGAGTTACTCTCCATAATGTGGATATCTAATAAACAATAAAGAAAAAAATATATCATAAATCATGGCTTGACAATATAAATATCTATATAATAATTATAATAACATAATCTATTTATACTGATAGAAAAATTTAAAGGAACGCATGTATTATAATACTAATAGACATGACACAACATGGTTGCTAAGCCAGGGCAAGACACTTACTGCTGATAAATTTTACTTGTCCCATCTGGAATGTACTTGTCCCATAAAAACTTGAACAACACAATGATAACTTTTTAGGAAACTGTATAAATAACGCCAAAAAAAGCCAATGCTGTATTAAAACAAAACATAGGTAAATCGTAGTCTCATGAAGACAACTGAAGCTTACACCGGATTTGTTTATACAGAGCATCATGGTGTTCCGGGTCACTGGTATTCTGGATCACTCTCTCATGCTTTTTGTAGCAGAAACCATAACAGATCTACTATAGTAGGAATTTTATATATTACTGTGAAGCTTGACATTTTAGTTAGCAAACCATGCGATTACTGAGATTGAAACGATCCGAAACTTAAGATGCGAGCCCTGCAACTGGGGTAACTGTCATCGGGTCACACGGGGTCATGCAAGAAAACAACCCGGGGAAAAACTAGGTTTCGAAAATATACACACCTCTAGAAAACGACATATGCGATACTGCGTAAATTTAAATACACCATGATGTGCATGTTGTCACAACTACAATAACTACTAAGAATATTCAGCTGACTAATCTTTTTCCGATGATAATAGTCCAAATTCACTCGGGCGATTCTGGATCAATAAAATGACGACCCGATCAAATAATTTGAGTTACATACTAATATTTTTTAGATTTTCTGACCACTTAGCAGCTGAACTTGTCCTATAAATATTTTAAAAAATTAAACATAGAAGTGTGTTAATGTCAAATGATATTGTTGTAGTGAAATAACAAAAAATATAATAAAAATATATCAGAACTCAGACCGTATTAGAAAAGTGCCTAATAATAGTTGCAATATTAGTTGTATCACTGAGAATGTATTTTCTATAAACCCCAGCAAAGTACAAAAGATAAATATTGTGTATATTTCAAAGTATTATGTGTTATGTTGGCTATGCCATTTGATCCGGAATATACGAGACTGATCCAAACTACCTGGCTGACTGTGCTTCCTCAATGCACATTTTCAAAATTATGCAGATGAATTGGTCCGCGGTTGTTTCTGGATTTTATACATGACATGATGTCATTTCAGAAAAAATACATGTGTTTGCTATTAGAAGTGCTATAAATATATGATACATAGTATTTTCCTGTAATAGTATTTAATAAATGTATCAGTTTGATAGACTACTCATCATAATCAGCTGGTATAACAGCTGGATAACGAGACGAGTACACAAGCAAGTGGAGATCTTCTTCCGTGAAATCCAACAACCAATCACAATCAGCCTTACCGTGTGACATGCACATTTGCCAAATCAGGTGACAGACCGTGTGAAATGTCCCGAAATCATGCACAAATCTTTAACTGAATAATATTTACCATACAGTAACCAGTATAATTCTTACACAAAATATAATATATGACAAAATATGATTAATTCGTTTTTCATTAATTCGTTTTACTTGTCCGTTCGGGCAAGTACTAAAGACGATCTACTTGCCCGATGGTCAAAACCACTTCCCCAGGACAAGCAGATAACCGTTAGTGTCCTGCCTTGTAAACGGTTTTATAACCTTTCCAATACATGTATACTAATATGCCCAAATTTAACAATAATCTTTCTTTGCTCGTGTAGAACTTGATACAGGCCTTGTGCACAATCAGGTGTCCAAAAGTGTAAAATTGTCGTTATACGATGATTTTCCATACTTCTAGTCCAAATC
>JAUTBQ010194751.1:0-10110 GCA_032361185.1 Lepetodrilus ovalis | reverse complement strand
AGGTGAATTATTCCAGATTAACAAGGCTTTTACCTACAGTTACCTGTCCGATAGGGCACAGGGACAAGTGCCTCAAATAGTTAATGTCGAACCCTGGAATGGGTCAGCTGCTGCTTGGTATTGTAGTACATTAACCCTCTCCCTGCTGTGAGTGAGTGAGTGAACATGGAGTTTAACGTCGCTGCAGGAATCTTTCACCTATTTGCGATGACCCCCTGCTACAGGCAACTGGAGATGCCCAAAAGAGTGTTTGTGTATGACCCAGCAGGGAGAGGTTTAATAATGTGTCTGAATTGGGTATCTTATCACATTTGGAGCTTCTGATATACAAATAAGAAACCACAACAGTGTTCAACATACCTCATGTAGATATATTTATTTAATGTCAATGAGTAATACAATATACATGTATAAATAAATGTAAAAAATATAGTATGATAATAAACTTGTATCCAGTCGAGACATACATGTCACAATCAAAAGTTAATTGAGATAAAATGTACAAATAGGTTCACATTTTCCAAAAAAACCCCAATTTTTTAAGGATTTCAACTCTCCTTATCGGGGAAATGTTCAAGTTAAAATCCATTGCATCACAAAAGCCAATGTGGGCGTGAACTGTAAGCATTGTTGCAAAAGCAGATCATCTGAGTACCCTGGACAGGTTCTTTGCCGATTATAATTCTGAAACAAAAAGAAGTAAATAAATCACTATGATTATTGGTGAAGTATTGCATGCAGTGTTATTAGTGTTCAAAGGTTGGCATGTGACAGCCAGTTATCAAATAAAGCAAAAACATATGAGCAGCGGTTAATACTAACTTTTTTGAGCACTAGTCCTGATAATGATAACATATAGTAAAAGCCTAATGAATCCTAAATTTCTACTAGTCCTTAGGATACCTTTAGCATTGGGCTTTTTGTCTTTGGCTACAGGACTAGTGTTAGTATTAACCCCTGTATGAGTGAGGGAATGACATGAGTGAAGTTGCTCCAATAAATAAGATTTCTAACACAACTTTCTACTTCGATACTTACTCCAAAACAATAAATATTCCCCTCTCAATTCCCCAAATCAGCATGAAGATAAAGGAGATTGAAGGAATTGCAATTAACACTCGCCCAGGCCATTTTTCCCAATGCTAAAGATATCCTAAGGGTTAGTAGAAATGCATAACAATTGTTATTTGTATCACTATTCAGACGATTACATTTTTAAAGTTAGTTTCTACCGCTGAAATTGTTTTCTCCTTGTTGGTGAGCTCATGTCTTCCCAAGTCAACTTTTGAAAACTCCTAAATGTTCCAATACCTACCAGAATTCATCGATGCTTTTTCTTCTCTTTCTTCCCTCTACGTGAACTATCGGAGGGTCTCGCTGTGCCCTGAGATGACCTGACCTCTGAGGATGGGGAATCATCGAACTGAAAGATAGATATCACACATAAATTTAAAATTATTGTAGACCAGTAGGCCTCTATCTGATTACAATCAGACCCACAACTGATGCTCAGAGATAATAATTTGACATTGTTTGTCTAAATTGCAGCAAAATACTGTCAAAATTTGTTATTTTGTCTCGTTCTAGCTACAGCTCGATTTTACACTGGCTACCTATCATCATTGTGTTTACGGCCAAGTGCGCGGCACGGCGCCACACTACATGATGTATATATTATATGTGGGCCAAGTTATCTCATCATACAGTTGCCGACAATCACACTATGACACAATTGCATTACAAAATAGGCCTACACCAAAAATGTGTCCCAACCGGTCACATCATGTCATATCTGTCTATTATCCGTGGGCCGAAGTGTCCGAGACAACTCGGGTCCCGTGGCCGAGTTGGCCCTATTTATGGCTGGGTAGTGATAATGCTTCGCTATTTTCCCTTCACCTTACCATGCATGGGAGCATTATGGCCGGTGAACAGAGAATAGCGAAGCATTATCACCAGTGATCACTACCCGGCCATAAATAGGGCCAAACCTTAGTCCAGAGCCCTGGAGTAGACTGGGACGAGATGTTGCCAGCCTACCTTCTTCCTAGTCCAGAAATCTAGACGTCTATCGCACCATATAGCGGATAGCAGAAGCATTATGATTATGGAGATAAACTTATAAAGCTACTTTGCGACTTTGTCTACCTTCTGGAGGAAACGCCCATCATCATCAACCCGGCCCAACCCCGCCAACACGCACGCATACACATTGACACACCCAAGTGGTCTTTATTGTTAGCTATTACCATGCATTGCATATCACCACTTCTTATCACGAACAAGATAAATCGATGGAATATTTGTCAAATATAAATTGACATTTTCACTTTTGAATTTTTCATTTCCATCGTTTTCATTCATGAAAAATATTGATAACGATCAAGACAACTACAAATACCTGGTCGTCTTTGCTCCTAGGCAGGGCAATAACTGCAAATATGCATATGAATTGGAAAAGAGCTCCAGCCAGAAGGCCATAATGAAGAAATTGATCAAACAAGGTTTGCTCGTCAATGTGCACCGCCATTTTGGAAAGTACACGCCTCAACAACAACAACATACATCATATTTCGTTTTGTTGATCTTATTGTCTGTATAATCGACTTAAAATAGTACACTAGCTCAGGAAAGTAAACTTAATATACGCTATTTACTGCATTTGTTGCTAATTCGGTATTATGTGAAGAAATATGATGTCGTAAATATAAACAAACGAATCACTTGTTGGTATAAATTAAATTGACCAATGAGATTACAGGAAATACCACACATGACAGTGAAGAACGTCCGAGCGAAATACGAATTTTTGAAGGTGGTACAGTGAAACGATTCTGCTTGTAGATAATTTAATTAATAATAAATAACACATTTTACAAATTGATATTATGCGTGGCTAATTCAAGGATTTGAGTTCTGTTATATCGACATTGGTGCTGCTGCTGATCAGCTGAATGATCATCAATGCTTCTCTACTGTTTGAACTTTGAGGTCACTGTCATGTCTATCAGTTTATCAGCTGTTTATAGACTTTTACCAACTTTTAGTGTCCAAATAACTGCATGATTTGATTTATAGTTTATTAATCTAAGTATGCATATATTAGTGGGACATATTGCAAACAATATTAACTTCCTGTGGAGAATGAATGCAGTGATGACTGTGATCGAAACTTAAAAGTTTACTAAAAATAGATGTAATGAGTGTCCAAAGTCAACAATAACATGAATATTGAAACATATTATGTGTTATATGCTAGCCTACTCTTCAGATAACACAATAGTACATTTTGTTTAAATATTGTAAACATAATATGACAAGCAATCAGTATTTTCACATAACATATATAACAGGCAGTGCAAGGCCACACATTTAAGCCATATTTAAGTCTTAGGCTGGCTACCAAGTAATATTGAAATTTGAAAAACGAAAAAGAAGTACTAGACTAGTTAGTATGTGTTACTTTGCACGGAAGCTGGTCGTTTCGTCCAGGTCCTTTCGTATTTTCTTTCGGGTCGTTTCATGCTGTTTTCAGGTCATTTTGTACATAAAACATATTTTCAATATAGTTTTGGTTTTGGGAATGTTCGTTATTTATCCAAGATGTTATTTTTTATTAATATGGTAAGAATACGGCACCCGTGTCAAAGGTGAAAGTGTCGGTTTATACGCTTTAACTTGCATTACATGTTTGTAAAGTTTCACCTCTGACACACACATTCTGTGCGTTTTCTAAACTCAATATTCATTGTTGTGAACAACTACTATCATATATCTCGGATTTCATTATCCATGTGCGAGACTTTGAGATTATAGAGCATCAGCTGCATGATCATGATGTATAGCGGAATGAACTTCGTTACAGGGTATATATTCAAACTAAAACAAATACAAAACTTGATACAATAGTTTATTTGACATACACTGTATACATGGTATATCCATAATAAACTGTCATAATACAGCATAACACTATACATTACAAACAGACAATACCATTATATACAACAAAAACAATGAACGCAGACCAAAACAATGCGAATATAACAGGTACATTTTATTATTAAAAACAGTGTGAAAACACTGATTAACCTTGCATCAGTGAGCAGTATCAAAAGCACATTGGCTCGCACATTGGAAATAGGATGCATCTGTAAGACTATAACACCAATGGATACGAGGATTCTTCAAAGAACATGAAAGGAAGTACTCTACTAACTATTACTGAAAAATATTGATTTTAGACTTCAGTACGAAACGACCTGAGAAAAGTACGAAATGACACAGGTGCGAAAGAACCCGAAACGTTGTGGCGCAAAACGATGCTGACAAACTGGTTTTAGTACGAAATGACCCATAACCATTTTGCACTACTTATCCCAGATATAAAATTCAGAATTTTTGCACTACAGTATTAATAAAAGAAACGTCTGCCTATATACGCTATCACCAAATACAGTGCCCCCTCAATATAACACGGTCCGATACACAGCAGATTCGGATACAAGGCGGGGTCAGACGTGGATCACATTTTATTTTTGTTGTTTCCCTGTAATATCGTATAAGGCGGGTACTATAACAGTGGGTATGTCATGAACCCCATCTTCAGCGTTAAAACGAGGGGACACTATATTGAAAAATTTACATCATGCTAGATGATAATTAGCTCTTCCGATGCGTGGCCTATAAAATATCGCGCTATAAAATATATGCACTGCACTACTTTATTTAATCAGTAATCCACTGAACAGAATTATAGCAAATCAGTTTTCTATTGCATACAAACAAATTGTAATAATAACATGTATATTTATTTCAGATGTGTGCACAGTATGTTTGCTGATCCTCGCTGAATGACAACTCTAAACCTGCTAAAACTGATGTTGCAATATCTAAACTCACCAATATATTGTTAGCAGACAGAATGGCAGGTAGTGTATATCATTCCTTTTGTAATCAAAATATCTGTAATTCAACATAATTAGGGATGGGTGGAAAAAACTATTTTCGTCGATTAATTTAGGTGTTCGACTAATTAAAGGGTTTGAATTAATAGGTGAATTACAGTAAATAAGTTGTGAAATAGCCATTGTTGTAATAATATATGTTAGAGTTATTGAATGGATGGGACGAGAGTATCACAAGATATTTTGATGGTAAGACGAGTCGCATGATACACTCGTCCTTCCATTCAATAACTCTAACTAAGCATTTCATGTAATTAACATATTTCTCGTATGATGTAAGATATAAATGTACATCGTATTTGATTTACGTGATCTCTATCTGCAGTCGTGGCTGAGATTCTGTTTTCTCGGTTTCAGTAAACAACCAATGCGATGTTGGATTTTTAGTCGACGTTTCCGTGCCTGATCCGAAGGAAGACTTACTAAAAAAAATTGCAAATGAAAACAAAGAAAATGGTACGGTACCAATACATGTATTTGCTTTTTCTATTCTGTTATTTTTAGGCATTTGTGTGGTAACGATAGTTCATATTCTCGTCATTTGTTGAACTTTCAAATTAAATTCAAAGAAATCTTTTGGCAATTTGTTTTCTCCATTACCTTATGATTATTTTTTATATCTCTTTTTTTTTCTTGACACATCGGCTTTGCCGTTCATATTTGCTAGTCAATCGCAAATCATGGAATTCCTTGTAAATTTGATTTCAGATCCTATAGAGGTGCTACGATGCGACAATGACGAGCGACGACTGAGTCACACTTTGCAGAAGCCTCTTGAAGTTGAAGACAGATTGCTGAAAGACGTCGCCAAGAAAGCTACCGGAAATGCGGACTCAAGTCCAGGTGCAATGTTGTGATCATGGAATTTGCTCACGTGAATCCACCTGCCTTTATGAGGCCTTAAAGCAAGTGGCTTCATCTGATGTCATTCCTTAATTAATCATGTTTTATTCAGAAATGTTATTTATCATATTTATAAAGAAATGAATTAGGGTTGGCAAGACTTTGTTTGAAAGTTCCACTAACATTTTTTTTTTTTTAAATTCTTGGAGTTACTACCCTTGGTTCATGAGCTTTTGAATCCATACTTAACTTCCCTACTGGATTAAGCACACACATTGGTATTTAAGGCAACTCCGGTTGCCTTCAGCATGGAGAGGGTTAATGAAAGCTAGTTGGTTATTTTTTTTTTAACAATGATGTATTAACCGGTATATATATTCCAGACAAAAATGTTCATCAACACATGCTAAAATGTGCCATACATATATTAGTTAACATATATAATCATTCTTTTACAAACTCTTATTACTGGTACCGGTGTTAAAATACCAGTCTGATAATCCATTATTATGTGCTTTTGTTTTTTTGCTCTGCAGAAATTCAGCTGTTGATGGACGAAGCATTTGACTTTGATCTCGTCCTATCACCACATCTTAGGTTTGTACTGGTCATCTTGAAAGCAGCTCTAAATAAATCCTAAATCGAACCAGGCAGGTTCACTGAAACGCAAAGGGCTACAGTTGTTGCATGTTTCATGCAGCCTTTGACATTGACAAACCACAAAAACTCTTGAATTTGAAATCTGCTTTTTAGGACAACAAAAAATGTAAAAGAACATCAGATTAGCTACTATATCACAATCTAAGTAAAAACAAATGTAAGGTACCTGGCATAATTACGGAAAATGTCTCTTTTGAAACGGAATCTTTTAATCCTAAATTAGGCCCAGGGCTTAAATTCGCAAGTACACATTATCTATACAGATTTTATATTTCTGATGCGGTTTTTATTAACTCTGTATATTTAAGCCTGTAGGCCTAAATACAGAAGAAAGAGCTTCCATTTTTAGGCCCATGGGCCAAATTTTGCATTGGGCCTAAATACACAAACTCCCGGTATACTAGATGAACACAGAATGTGTAGTTTATTGTCGTGGCTTTTCCTAACATGAAAAATCTGCGAATTTCTCTCTCTTGAGGCAAATGGCCCAAAAATATATTGTAGACGGTTAAAAGGAAGTATACAATACCAATAGTATTTTGCAATTTGAGTTGCAGGTATATTTTTAGGTTCATTTTGTCCCCTTAACATGCTTCAGGAAAACCATGTATTGTATTGGCAATTTTAATTAGATCACTTTTGTCATCAGCGAGGAAGTAGCAGATGAAGAGGAGGTGTTCTTCGGTCCCGTGGGTCTGGCCGAGCGCATCGCGGCCGCGACGGTGGCCCCGGGGTCAGAGATCAAGCCCCTCAGCCCTCTCAACGCGATGCAGATGGCCGAAATCATGAAAGAAGCTCGCCTGGTCGTCGGCAGAATCATGGCCGCCAAACCTGAGGAGAGCTCGGACGATGCCATGTCTCCGATCAGGCAGAAACTATTTAGTCCCAGGACTCGTACGCGGAGATCCACGCGTGACGTCAACGAGGACGGAGTGACGGATTTGCCGGAGAAGGTCGGCAGACCGAACGCATGCGTTGATGTTAGAGGTGATGCTGGGGAAGACATCTTGACGGACGGACGCCGGTGCGCTCCAACCGAGAGACAGACAGAAGATGCTGTTGCCACGTGTTCCAAAGAGAAGGGAGATAACAAGAAAGGCAATGATCAGGAGTCGAAGAAACCGTCACGCTTGACCAGGCTTGTCAGAAACAGGAGCTTTACCATCTCCAAAAAGGTAGGTGCATTGTAAGACTCATTGCTACAAGAGGAAATGTTCAAGAGTAAATTGAGTGAAATGGTGCATGATGTCGCATAATTATGCAATGACAATGTTACAAATGTTGAAAAACAAGTTGAAAGATTCTCGCAGTGATGAAACAAAACATGGGATCCATGTCTGACCCTGCCTTATATCTGAATCCGTTGTGTATCAGACCGTGTTATATCGAGGGGGCACTGTGCATTGATGCTTCTAATAGGATATCGCCATTACACTGAATGTATATCATTGTCCTTGGAACTAATTGTTTCCTCTTCTTTTTTTTCTATCATTTACTTGATTTCAACTTCACCAGGCAAATAATGCTAAAGGCGCCATTGAAACTGTGAGTCGCTCAAACATCCTTGATGCCACTTCAGAGACATGTAGCATGGCGTCAGACAGGAGTGATCTCCCTTTGACCAAAACCAGAAATCAGATGAGACGCAGTATACAGCAGATACAAAAGGTAGGATGCCGAGATCTTTTTTTATGTCATAACATGTTAAGGTTTTTAAGCAGTAAATGACAATGAAAATTTTTAAGATATGCCTCCCTGTTTTTGTCGTGGATAGTGATGATGGCCTTGGTATAAGAAATCATATCCGAAATGGCAAAATATGATTACAAAAAAAGTAATATTGTATTATTTTAAATAATGTTGAGGAATACTCTTGCCAAGTTTCCAAGCAAGGAATATCATAATTGGCAAGTTAGTCCCTTTAACTGTTACAAGGAACTCCAAAATTGTTGTTTGACCAGCAAATATGAATACAAATATTTTTTCAGCATCCTGTTAAATACTACATAGTTGTTGAGTTGTTGGTTAATTTTAAATTTGGGACTCGTCACAAAAATAACTAAGTGGTTATTTGTCATAAAACTTCAGGCACCTGTGTCTTCAAAACTGGCACCCCGACGCTCCAGTGGATTGATCAAGCCTAGCAATGTCAGTACAGTCATGGTGAGAAAAATACAGAGAGCATTACTATTGGTTGATATTGTCTGGGACGATCTTATATACAGGCATGGTACTTTTCCATAGTTCCGCGGAAATCGCCAATTTATTTGTCGAGAAATCAATTTATTTGCCCTGGATGGCATTCCTTCTCAACTCCCTAGGGAGTATGCAACCTAAACTGCCGTTCAAGGCGTTACAAGGTTATCATTCACATGTCCATCATCCTTCCGGGTACCCATTCTCTGCTGGGTAATGGTAGTTACTCCAGCATCTGGTGTCTGGGTGTTGTTCTGTCAACACTGTCTGCTCCGAATAGAACTTTAAAATAGTTATCTTTACAAAGTTATCAGGATAAATTATTACACCAAAAACAAGCTAAGTTTATTTTTCGTTTGACATCACAGGCTACTGCAAACAAGAGTAGTAAAATCCCTGACACATCCAGACGTCAAGCACCCGCAACAACAGCACCATCAGCAGCAACAGCAGCAGCATCAGCAGCATCAGGACCAAGACGATCCATCGGATTGATCAAACCTGCAAGCAACAACAGTTCACTGACCGATAAAAACGTCAAGAGATCATTACCACTGGTTGAGAAGAAGCCAGATCAGCACTGCCGAACATACTCCAACTCTTCCAATTCCAGCCTGAGTTCGACGGCTTCGTCAAAATCGTCCAATCAGCAACCAGCTGAAACGGCTGCAGCGCCACTGAAGAAGCTGAAGCTAATGCAGCCAGGAAATATGCAGACGTCACTCAACTTTACCAGAAGCAAGATCGCCGGGGCAACGACCAAGAAGACATCAGGACCTATGAAAGCTATCGTTCCCGTTATGACTACTGCTGTTCCACAAACACAAGGTATTTAACTCTGTCCATGCTGCAGGCAACTGGAGATGCCTTAAAGAGCCGTGTCTGTGCCTAATCCAGAGGGTTAATAACAGATAGATATAAGGAAACCATCTGTCTTGTATCAATTTTTAACTAAATTTTTTATTCTATTACATAGTAATTGTTTGGAAATAATTTCAATACAGGACTAACATTTTAATTATTTTAATATACCGGTATGTTTATGCCCTGATATCTGCTATTCATCTCTGGCTAATGGGTATTCGATAATACCATGTGTTTATTTGTTGAGCAATAGGAGCTATAATCTCTGTCGTTGAATGAAATGTAAACATGGTAAAGGAAATGTGCACAAACAAAATATAAATTAGTAAAAAATATTTAATTGCTGGTAGCATTTCCTAGATTTCTATCAAATTTACTCAATGATAACTGAAAAACAATACAACCAGACTACAAAACCTTTTTAGCACAATTTCATGCTCAAAAAGTTGTTCATAACAGTTCAGCTTTTACATGAAATTGTACTAAAAATATTTCATAATTTCAGAGCCAGGTACTCGTACAAGTTAAATTATTACTGTTTAATCGTCCCAAATGGGTGAAAGATTTCCGCAGAGATCGG
>JAUTBQ010194740.1:0-10110 GCA_032361185.1 Lepetodrilus ovalis | reverse complement strand
GGTCTGTCAGTACCAGCCGGTGCTCGCAGGTTTACTGCAACATTCAGCACTACAGATGTTGCGGGTTTCCTCCTGCCATAAACTGACAAGTCGTGATATTAGTGAAAGATTCTAGAGAGCGACTCTAAACCCCATTACAATAACAAAGCAAAAATAGTAGTGAACTACTAAAAGGGTGGACTTGTCACTTGTACTACACTTGTACTACACTTGTACTACAGTGGTAAACATACTGTTGTGCAGCACACAGCCAATGACTGGTGGACATGAACCAGGGCTGGTACTGTTGCACCATCATAGAGAAGATACTGGGACTGAGCTAGGCTCAAACTCAAACTCTTTGCTATATTGTCTGCCACTGCGCTGACACTGTAGTAGCCTTCAATAACCACCTACCTACAATAACCACCTACCTACAATAACCACCAGATCCAATAAACCACCAGATCCAATAAACCACCTACCTACAATAACCACCTACCTACAATAACCACCAGATCCAATAAACCACCTACCTACAATAACCACCTACCTACAATAACCACCAGACCCAATAACCACCTACTTCCAATAACCACCTACCTCCAATAACCAACTACCTTCCAATCACAACCAGCCTCCAATACCTCTTGACCTTCAGTAACCACCAGCCCCCAATAACCACCAACATCCAATAACCACCAATTTCCAATAACCACCTGCTTGCACTGGCCGTAGATTTCCTGACTGAAGTTGAAACTTTCCAAAGACAATCACATTAACTGCTATTGTTTCAATGGTAATCGAAGATCTCATGTACAATTTAGTAGCCTGCAGCTGCACGGTGGCCACTTACCCCCAACTGATGACTTAACTATGCTTTGATTGCAGCCTTCATTAACTATATAATTCTCAGCAGGAGTCTGATGTCCAGCTGCCAGTCTCCTCAATGACCAATGGCTTAACTCTGAACAGTCTAATGTATTCCTTACATTGTACAAATATTAGTCATTCTTTAAAAACATTAGGTTCATAAAATACTAATTCGTCTTTTTCTTCCTTTCATGGCAACGTCATTAGATATACGGTACTCTGCAGTGCTTTGTTATTTGCCGAGAGACAATGTGTACTGCTTGGCATTGTTAGCAGGAAGAGATGATGCCACCGGTTCATTAAGATCTATTTAGCCCGACCGGAACCCTGTCAGTCGGCTGGCATGTCACTGCAGGCAGGTCTGTTTGCTCCGCGAGACGTCACTTTGTCTGTAGAGGCATGCACAGGTTACATAGATGTAATGTAGCAGATGAAGTCATCTGTCACTCACTCGCTGCTGAGGATGTGTGTGGATTGTTGGTGGGACTGGTATACCTGTACCTATATCTGGACAATGGTTTCCTCTCTTCTTGACTTTGGGGATTGGGTAATATTAAGTGCCAGTGCCATCCATTCTGTCGTTCTTGTTTGGGTGACTTTTGTAGTATCATCCTGTAATCCTTTTATAGGCGATTGGTAATGCCATCCTGACAAGATTGGGTGACTTATTGGTACTTCTAGTATCATGTCATCCATGTTTGGGCGACATGAGTGTCATCCTGTTATTTGTATTTACGTCTCTCAATGACCTCTAATCCTGTCATCCATGATGTAGGTGACTCGATGACGGTCATCACCCTCTGGTAGTGTCATGTCATCTGGAAGTTGGCGATTACCATCAGTTTATTGTTAGCATCTGTACATTATGTGTACATTATGGACTGGGTGACTCAATGCCTCTCAATAATAGCTGCATCATAACTTGTGCTTCAAATTACGTCATGGACAAAACAATCACGCAATGGATCTATTTTTGTCTTTGCAAATGCTGCGTAGAGGTCAGGCAGTAATTAAGTATGGACTTGCTTCTGTTTGTGATCACTGTAGAATGATGCTAGTGCTAGACTGGCACCTAGTGTAGCGTCGGTACTCTGATTAGTCTAAGGTAATAAAATGTCTCGTTCATTCACCCTTCATCTGACTTCTAACATTTGTTCTACCTGTAAAATCTCTTGTATACCCTTATCCATAGACTACCTTATCCAGTCAGATCTAGCTTTGCTTGAAATGTTGCATCTGCGATTAGCAGGATACTGGAAACTAGTAGAAACAATAATGGGATATATAATTTGCAGTTTGGATTGATGGCTGTTAATGCTTGTATGACTTCTAAAGATCACCAATCCTGCCATGCCTAGCAACTCAAATAGAATAAATGTATTCAGCAAGCACCACTTATTATCTGACCACCATCTAATTAAGCTTGATTTACATAACTGAACACCAGCTAATAAAGTATTGATTATGAAGCTAATTACCAACCAAACTAAAACAGTCTCCTTTGTCAAGTTAAGCACTGGTTTGACTGCCTGAATTACTGGGGAAAATATCTTTGTTTTCAATTTCTGTTCAGTGCAATTGACCTTCCAGTCTTTTGTCAGTACTTACTTGGATGCTAAATTGTTCATTACATGCGATGCCAACCTGCTTATACATAAAGATGTGCTCATGTCTTGGAATATTTCCATATTTGTCTGCATGCTCTGACATACTTCCACATAAATGACACTCAAACTTTCACTCGTTTACCACTTTGATGTTAAGGAGGTAGTAAATGACCAACGGTCAGATGACAAGAGTGTTCCGCGTGTTGTCAGCTGATGAAGCTGCAGCACTCACTTTACCTCCGGAAGTATCAGTAGTGAAGGATAGCTTCACATACTTGCCAGCAGTACATCACTTGCAACACAAGTTGTGAATGGAAGTATGAGGAATGCCTAGAGAAGCCAACAGGCAGATCTCTACAGCTAACTCTACTACCGCTAACTCTACTGCTGCTTGTCGGATCATTAACATCTTACAGACAGCTGATAGCACTAAGTGTGATGAGTACTCCTTTGTATGTGGATTAACTCTATGAAAGCTAAATAGGACACAGCTTGTTTTCTTTAGGTTGATGTTCTTTAGGTAGAATGTCATCTCTGGCATTTTGAAATACTATAATTGTTAATTTGAATAAAATAATATTTGATCAGATAATAGATAAATTATGTAGGAAGTAGTATTCACACATGGAGAACAGTTTGATATCTACATGTAGCATACCTGAACAGTTTGATATCTACATGTAGCATACCTGAACAGTTTGATATCTACATGTAGCATACCTACAGCATAATCATTTTCAGGCTTATTTATTAATATCTATTTATGAGATAGGGCATGTTTATTTGATTTTCATGCATTTCTCTCACTAAACATTGTAATATATTTACTCTTTTCTTTTGCAGGTAAGTGTCATTCTCTGTCTGGGTTTCCCTGACTGTCCAGAATATGTGAGTAAGACAAGACATACACACAACTATTGTCCATGGCTCCAACAATGCCAACTTTACTGTTCAGTGAAGAGAAACTGCATCTCATTCAGATTCCATGCCTTCCATCTGTACGGTCATAACTATCCCACTCAGTTCTCTTGCCCCAATACCCACAATTGCCACAATGTAGAGCATATGTCAGAGATCAATATAATTTTGTCTGCATCAGTAGACCAATCATAACTATCTCCAGAGCATGTAGCGGTCTGTGTCGTAATGTTGCCAGTAGGTGGTCAGTGAGACGAACTATGCTCAGCATTGTACTGACGTAAGTGAAGATAGTCATGGCTTAGGACAGTAGTCTGTCCATGCCTGGGTGGTATTGTCCTTGGAAGGTGGACATCCTTGGAAGGTGCTTCATCGTTTCCAATGGTCATGATCAGATCAATTGTCTTATCTAAATGTTCCATGTTCTAATGCAGTAACTGGTAGTTTATTTAGGGGCTCCTACACCAAGTATATTTGAAATCCTACTGATGTAATTATTATCATTGTTCATGGCATGATAAGCTATATGCTTCTACAGTAGGCATCCAAATAAGTGATACTGCCCTTTTGATGTCAATCGGTTTTAACACAAACTTGATGAAAAATATTAGTTGTTCTTTTTTTGCCCAAAGACAATCTTTTGCTAGCACTACTTTTGGGATAGAGTATAAATCTATGACAATGGATTGTAATTTGTAAAACTCAAACAGTATGAAAGATGCATGGCTCAAGGTTTGACATGTTCGTTAAGATTCTAAGTAACGTCTGTACGTCGATCGCTCTGTGATGCAGCTCCAAGACCCAGACAAAGATTTGTCGATTACATTATTGTATTTCCCCGAGACTGAAGTTAGCGCAAGTAAAGGCCCATCTTGGGGAATCAATGGAAGAGGATGGCCATCGAATGGGGCAGGAATCCATTCATCATTTCACATTGCTCTTTAGGCAGGAAATGGTAATTGATTTGATAATGCAAAAATTTAAATGTGGCAGATTTTGTTGTATGTCAATTCAGTTTCAAAATCATCTTTATTTCCAAAAGTTGCACAGTGATGTTCCTAAGAGAAAATAAATGTATATGAGCATTTCCACCAATCAATTACGAATATATCCAATATATTAGTAAATAAGGATGTACTTCAGGAGTTCCCAGATGGAGGTACCACATGTATCCATGGTTCTGCTGGAATTCGGTTAATAGAAAAGGGAAGGATGGTAGATTGCGATTGTGTGCTAGGGGTATAATCATTGTCTCTTCATCTACCACACTGGAGCACGACTCAAATAACCCCTTTTTTCTGTTGAGCGGCAAAATTGGATAAGAGAACAACATTATGTTGTCAATATTCATCTGGCCAATTTGATATAGGACTGGGCAGTCGGATTCTAACCAGATCCACAGTAATTGTGTTTAGTAGCCATATGCAATGTGAAGTGAACCGGATTACCAACCGACCTGTATCAGGTTCAGCTACAATTATTGGCTACCTGCGTTACCAATGGTTGTGTTGACAGGTGATGCTCTTCTTGTACAATGTGCTGTCTAGACAGCACTGCATCATCCCGGCATCATCCCGGCATCCCGGCCCTGGTCCTGGTTGGTCTCCATCCTGTTGTTTTCAACCCAATTATCTCGTCTGTCTGTGAGGTACTACTCCAGCACCACCAAGCTACATGACTGTGGCTCGCTCAGACCAAACATTCTAATTAAATTTAAAAAAAGATTACTTCATTATTTACGAGTTGACCTTGTTGTCACATTGGCAAAATTTGTTTGCCCATACAGTCCTGTCTTGTCCGTGTGTTGAGGTTTGAAATTAGTATGTTTACTTGTACAGTGGTAGGGTGTCAGGCGGAAGGTAGCAAACCGGTAGCAAACTCAGGTTTTAATCCCATATTGTAGGTCCAGCATCAATGTTCGCAAAAGTTGCCTTTCTGGCATGAACATGGTCTTTATACATTACTCTTAATGTAACTCCAACTATTGCCCCAATGTATGTAGGCAATGTATAAAGCTGGAGCTAATGTTACCATGTAGTTACATGTTTTTTTCATGTTTGTTTTCGCCAAAATACAAAATGGGAACTGAAGAATATGTTGTTGATTTAGCTGATGGACTAAAAAATGTTACTTTGAAAGAAATAGGCTTATTGATTTTCCATGGAAATATTTGTCGTAACTTCATGTCTGATCAACTCTGCCTTTAAGACACTGCTTTTTATTCAAAGTAAATATTTTAAACGTTTGATGCAATGACTGATTGACAACCAAAATTAGACTTTCTGGAAAATGCTTCTTTATGGCATGTTCATATGATCCATTTGAAGATTGAAGTGAAAGTGATGCTGATACTCCCTGCGACTGCCTTGTCAATAGCAATCATGAAACAAACCACATGGCTTGAAGACACGGCACCACCAATCCTGTGGTGCACGGTGGCGCCCGACCCGTGATTGACGGTCCACCTACCTGTGCCACAAAGGAGGTTGACGAGCTCGCGGAGCTATCGTTACTGTAATGAGAAATCTTGGAAGCAGACTCAGAAGGGAGCTATTAAGGTGGTACATGGATAAGTCGACTTTGGCCATGTTTAAAATCAATCTGTCTTTGAATCGAGCTCCATCAAAAGATTACGGAACATCAGTGGCCTGGTTGTCGTGCACTCGGTGTTCTATCAGGGAGAGAAAAATATGTCTTTAGAAAAGTAAGCAAGCACGGTTTTCTCAGTGGCATCTGAATGAAAACCTTGATTAAAGTGTCTAGTAGATAAGGAGGGAAGAAACAGGTCTTTCAGAATATGATTATAAAATATTCCTTTTATTAAATGGCTGTAACAATACAGTAGTAGTGCAGACTTGATCAATATTATGGGATATCTCCATATTAGAAAGACTTGTATAGTTCAGCGCTATTTGTAGAACACACAGATTTGACACATGATCCTTTTAAGTAAATGTCGACATAAAATATTAATAATTATGTTCAATATTTTTGAAGATATCATTAATTTTTTTCCTGCCTATTCATACTTTTTCAATTTGTATTTCATGTTATTAATAATTTTGTTTCAAATATTCTGTTGTAGATATGAATGTCAAAGTTTAGTATTACACTGTACTTACTTTGTTTATATTACCCTTTCTACTTGTAAACTTGTAAACTGTACACACTTGTCCCTGGCAATGTTAACTGCTGATGCATTTCATTACGAAAAATTCATTTGTGAATGTAACGGCTACTATAATGGTTCCATTGATAACATGGTAAAATATCTCATTGTTCTGTATTGAAATAATTGTAGGAATGTTTCCAAACATAATATTTCATAAAGCTGTTTTTGAAGTGAAATCCATTGCATTAGAGTTCCCAACAAGTCGACACTTTGGAAAACAATGATGAGGTGGCTAACTGGGCTCGCTAACTTGTCTCGGTATCATAGCCAGATTGAAGAGTGAGAGCCGTGTTCCAGGAGAACCAGTCAGTGGCCGAGTTCCAGTGAAAATATTGACCAGCCTAGGCAAATACACAGTTGACATGCTTTTATCTTAATCATTTGAGAACTGGTTACTGATCGAAACTTAATCGAAGTCTGCCCGGTGTTCTAGCGTGCTAGTTGCCCGAGAGAGCTCTCCTAGATTGTGTGCTAGTTGAGAAGAGACACGTCCTGGTATGGCGCTGGTATTGTCCTGGCATCGTCCTGGCATCGTCCTGGTATCACCCTGGTATAAATATATATGAACCCATCAAGCAGGTTGAGATATTGACCACAATTTCTTTCATGGCCGTCGACAAACATTACAACAGTGTGCATATCTGTGACTACATTTACTTCTCTGGGGTTCCTTTATCATTACAGTAATTATACAGAGCATTAAAAGCCTGGTTTTCTAAATTTCAATAATTTTGTATTAAAGTGGTATTCACTATTTTATCTGATAACTATATTCACAATTTTTTCCCTATAATATCACTTATATAGCATTTTATTTTCCCCACGACGACTGCGTCAATATTTTTTTTCTCTAATTTGTTTATTGTATATTATTTTCTACACATTGGCTGCTATTTCAAAACCCACTACCTCTATTTATGATAGTAGAAAGCATTCCTATAGATCAAAGGGTTATTCTTCTCTCAGTGAGGGCTGTCTGTTCTGCTTTATTTACCCAGGACTGTCCAAACCAGGTGGGGACTCGCTTCATGTTTGGGATATTGAGTCTGCTAGGACAATAGGCTTTATATTGGGCTGGGCGTGGGACTTTAATTTGTGTTGCTGCTTTCGTTGAGATTCCCTGCGATCATAGCTCTATGTAACTAGGGTGGAGTCAACATGGTCTGGATATGGTCTGGGCATGGTCTAGGAAAGGTCTGGGCAGTAACAATATAACGTTAACCATTACTTTTACACAATGTATAAGAAAGTTATTGAAAACATCTTCATATTGGATAATGACATTGACATTACTGGAAGCTATTGATTTGAGTTTTATTGCTGGTGTCAATTGGTTATATACAGCTGATGTATGCTGGAAGGGAACGATCGAGTTCCTCAATTATCGTTTGCCATGTTGCCTGATGGGTATTGATCTGTTCAAATACAATCAACAAGACACTAACATCTTATCAATTACTTTATCATGAATTCATGTTTCATAAATCATTGACACCAACGCTGGTCATAGTGTCACTGATAGCAGAATAATTGATAACTAACAAATTCTATTAATAACATTACATTAGAGAAAAATCGTATGTATTCATATGTATACAAATACGTATACAGCATACACATCCAATACATGTGCAGCATCATGCATCTTGTGCAATATCTCAAGTCAAGATAGCGCAAAAACAAGATGGAATATGTCTACATGAAGTGTTTAATGCTAGTAGGAATAAATCTGAATTAATAATAAACATATTAATTAAAATATAATTATTATTTGGTCGATGAACATGTAACACGATGAACATGTAACACGGTACATTTGGCTGTCATCAGTGTGTGGTGTTTGTGTTGGTATTGCTACAACAGAGATCAGTGTTTATGTCAAGCTATCAGGGCCGGTGTGTTGTCCTACCTGTCAGACTCAGCAAGGCTGTCCAGGGACCCTAGGGAGCAGCCAAATATGTGTCAGCAGCACGATCCCATTAGACCACTGAAAATGACATTTATTAGGGGCTGGATAATGCACTATGTATATTGGTGGCCTGGGACATTGTCCAAGGGAAATATTTTTTAGGATCAATTTTTTTGTTCAGGTGAATGAATATTGAGGCACATTCAACATTACAGATATAGTATACACGCGCAAACACTTGCACAGGCAATGCTGTTCAATAGTATACATTTTTCTTTTTGTATATTTGTCGTTGAATCTTGTTTGAGTTGTAACGTTTCTCCAGACCCTATGAAGACCAGTAAAGCAGCTCCGTACTCCGTCGGTGTGTTACATACCTGGGTCTTCACATGGTACAGCGGTGGTCACATGGTACAGCCATCAGAAATTAGGGGAGAATACGTATCATTGATTATCGCTTCGATCAGGTCTCTCACAGGAAGCGTTAATTCCACCCTATTATATGTTGTAACCTGAAGCTGGTTACAGTAAAATCGATGGACACATCCCACGTGATTCATCGAGTCCTTACTGATCCCGCTACAGTTGGTCCTGCTACCGTTGGTTCCGCTACAGTTGGTTCCGCTACAGTTGGTCCCGCTACACAGTTGGTTCTGCTACAGTTGGTCCTGCTATCTTTGGAGCTTTATTTCCGACCCATACATGAAGTGCCTGTGTCTAAAAATAGTTTCTGATCCACAAATTAAATCAAGCATATAGCTTTAGCTTACCCTATAAATAGCCACTTAATTTTCAATATGATCACCACCGATAATCATGATAAATTTGTAATGTTATTTCATTGAAGATATCATAAAACAAAGAGATATCCAAAAATCAAATGATGAAAGTTTACCATGTTGTGCTAAACAGTGTGTATTACTGTGTAAGCAATTGGGTAATAGCAGTAGATATTTACTTGTCAAAGCAACAGGATGATGATGAGGACAGATTATTAGAATTGACAGCTGTAGCTGTTACAAGTCAAGTTCGGCTATCTGCTGGCATTTGAATTCTCTCTCAAATACAAATGGAAGTTCATACTAGCACTGACCTTTTCATATGTTGTGTACAATCGCATTATTGTTTGTCGTGAATCCATTTCAATTAAATCTTTGTGGAGCTGGATGCATATAATGTCAGGGGACCCCTGCCTGGTTAATGAAGTCTTAATGAGTTGTGGATGTAGGGCTAGAATCACAAACACAATTAGGAACATTACAGTGAGAGGAGGGGGGAGTGGGGACATTGACCTACATTTGTACAGGAATGCAGCTGTCTCTTTGTAAACGTTTGGCCAGAGATTGATTTGTTTACATTGATTTTACTATTGTGTTTCCTGGCCTGGTGTAGCTACTCCTGAACATCCTGCTGATCTGGAGTATACTACCGTAATTGCTCTATTAATTCGAACATGAAAAAATACTTAAATTTGTGTTCGTATAAGGACAACCAAATTAAAGGGGCAAGATCATACTTGCATAGGGGAAAATGGTCACTATCGGGGTTAGAACAATCTTTCCCCGACATGTGTACATTTTTTCAGATTTTGTAGTCATCGGGAAATATATCTATTACTTATCCAAAGACACCTACCCCCCAAAAAGGTGAAC
>JAUTBQ010194729.1:0-10111 GCA_032361185.1 Lepetodrilus ovalis | reverse complement strand
AGCCCCGCCCAACGGATAAACTCTGACTGATATAGAAAATATCTGTAGGCTGAATCTTGGCTCATTGCATGATAAATGGAAATATCCAGTTTTTTCAAATGACATATTTTTTAAATATCTACCTTTAAATCAGATATGACAATAATAGTCAAGTGAAAAAATTATTGCATTTCCTATGAATTTTTCTCACATTTGACATTTTAGGTGATTCCCAGACAAAAGTAAATTTTAAATTTGGCTGCCACAAACGATGGAGGATATTGCACGGAGTGATGGCCAGTCAATAATCTTGTCTGTAATTGTCCCTGGGCCAGACAGTAGCCAGACAGATCTCGCTCTCAACTGTCCGTCTTCAACAAGCATCTGCAGGTAAAGATTACTTACAGAGCCCTTCACACACGGTGTGGAATGAGGATGCCTGTCGCGATACTGAGACATACACAGAGAGCTCCCTATCACGGCCAGAGATAGGTCTCCACACAATCCTTACCAAAGAAGCTCATATTAATCTTTAATTTACACATTTACAGACTCAACATTGTAAGATCTGGATTTATCTTACAATAGTTAAAACTTTTATTAAACATCCATAAAATGTAAAGTTTATTGCTGATATTTAATAGCAGTATTTTTTAATTTGACATTTATTTTTCTGTGTTTTCAGAATGTCTAAACAACAGCTCATCCTGAAAATCAAAATATTATACATGTATACTACACAAAATAAGTTAAGGTTCAAAGGAGTATTCATGCATATATATATTTACAGTGTTCCCTCAATATAATGGGTCCATGACATCCTCCTCTCCCCCACCTTATATGTATGATAGTACAAGTAAATAACAAAATTTAAAATGGGATCTACATCTGACCCAGCCTTCTAACCGAATCTGCTGTGTATCAAACAGTGTTATATCGAGGGGACACTGTATATATAAAATAACATATACAGTGTCCCCTTTGATATAAAGCCCTTCAATGCACCACAGATTCGGATAAACCAGAGAATTTAACTTCACCATCACTAAGTCTTCTATTATCATATACAAAACAGACAAAGACTAAAGACTACAGTAACAGCAGTACTCCACAGAACATAATGCTGGGTTTTACAATAGGTTTTGTTTTACCATTAGCTTATCCGTGTTGTATACTAGTATCACTTAGAGAATGATGGAGACACAACATGTCCTTACTATATACAGTATTTCAGGTGAGAATACTCAGATTCTCACAATAAATTATGTTAAGTATGGTGTACAGACGTACAAACATCTACAGAGGTCACAGTGACCTTTGAAGTTCATCGGTGATTCAGAGTGTTCTGTTCAATCGACAATAGCATGCATCTATAGATATCTAAAATGCACTTTCACAATATTTTGGCCATTTTATTCTCAAAATATATTGAAAGCTAGCAATAAGGCATCAAAACCATTGAGGACCTACAAGTTGCCTTGAATTCATGTGACATTCATGTTAGTAGAACGTCTACAAGTTTGCAATATGGCACATACTAAATTATATTTAAGAAGTGCTCAGTTTCTATCCAAACAAATGCATACAGCCATCTTGAATGTAAATCTGTGATTCTGTGCCACCTGCCAGACAAAACCTAAGTAAACCAATTCAGTTTTACCTATCATAAAAGTATCAAAATAACATATTTACTCATTTTACCTATCCATACCACTTGGAATGGCATAGGTAAACTTACAGTTTTCTTCCAAATATGCAACTTTGCCCATTTCACAGAATTTCTGCAAATGTAGATATAAACCAAAATGAAATAATTCAATGTACATGAACACAAACATCAGGAATATGTATAAGGAATGCAAATTCTGATACTTTAAAGTCTATAACATGTTTCCATTGAAAAATGTAAGGTAAGCCTGAAGTTTGATTGCTTGAAATAGTGCTTTACGTTGCAGCATATTTCACCCACATGCAACAACTATAATGTTAGATTACAATCCATCCGTTTCGAGTCTTTCTTTCCAAGTATACTGGATAGCCAACCACAAGTTCCTAGCTCATAACTTATTGACTATAACAGACAATTATAAATTGAATAGCCAATCACAAGTTCCTAGCACATAACTTATTGACTATTACAGACAATTATACATAGAATAGCCAACCACAAGTTCCTATCACATAACTTATTGACAATAACAGACAATTATACATAGAATAGCCAACCACAAGTTCCTAGCACATAACCTAGTGACAATATAGCCGGTTGTGATATAAGATGCTCCTACTAGTCTTTCCAGGAGGTTACCCCATTGGCTCATTCAGTAGAGTGTTGGACTTATTATCCAGCAACTTGGGTTCAAATCCAAGGATTGGCATGGTTTTAGCCACAACAGACAGTTCTAGCTACAATTTAGGTTGAAATTATTTTCCAAAACTGGTGCAGATTACAGCAGAATATGTAAAGGTCTCGATACTCAAACATTTTTCCTAAAACTTCAAATGTATATTTATGTTAGTCTGAGAAAGTTCTGGAAACAGATTAGGGTGCAAATTGTAGTGCCAAAGAGAGCCATATCTAACCATATCATACTGGTATATCCTTTTCTCTCATAGTGGTCATTTTCCACACTAGTCAATATAGTGGTCATTTTTCTGATAGCGGTAATTCTTCACATAGTGGTCATTGAAGTATGTCCCTATCTATTACACATGGTCACTGTCCACAGTATCCTAGCAACGCACTCCTAAAGATAGCAATGCACTCAAATGGAGAGAACCACCTTTAAAAAAAGACATGCACCTCAACCAGAATCATGTCCTGTATCGCACAACAGCTCTCACCTTTAAGAGGACCACAATCCGTGATGACATGCCAGGCTGTTGTTTTTTTCTGTTGCTCTATATGTGTGATGCGAGTCTACATGTAACTGACCAGCAGGGCACCATCTCCACAGATGTCGCCATTGATTTAAATGCTAATCGCAAAAAAAGTGTGAAAAATAATCAATACGGCTGAAAGTGCTCACTCAATATGATACAGTATTGATCCTTGACCAATCTGGATGCTGGTTATGGAAATAAAAACAAACTGACATATTGTTGCTATAGCTATGGCAAGACAAAGATACTTGTAAGCTGCTTCCTCATATGGATTTAAAAAACATAGAGTACCATTGTATCAACATTTATCAATGAATAAGGCTTATTCATTCAAAACATATCTTTCTGTGGCATGCATGAAATAGAAATGAGCAGATAGGTTTACTCTGTGGCTGCCAGATCAATTATATCAGCAGGTAGAACATGAACCCACAAGGTATCAGCATTTACAGTACATATATACTCAACAAAATAAAGTAAAGGCTAGTAGTAGCCTCTGGATAAAAATGTACCTTTCTATTAAATTTACAATGAAGAATTTCCAAATGTCTACAAGGTCTATGTACTCATCCTCTCCATGCTGCAGGCAACCGTAGATGCCATAAACAACTGTGTATGTGCATAAACCATTTGTCAACACACCTTTAACATGTTTAAAAAAAATAAACCAGTACATGTATATAAACAAAAGTGAGACATTATTTTGATATCTTTGCTACCAGTATGTTGTTTTATTTATGCAGCGTCAATATTTGTATGACATACTGGCGAAATGTGTCGATTTCCCTGTCTGGTCTTCAAAATGTATGACCAAGTACATACTGCATGAAATGTTCATATACTGAGCCAAAAAAAAGAAACTTGATTTGGACTAAATAAATCTTTGAAATGGATTAAAAGAAAGTAACGGATTGCAGTTTTCTGTTACGTTAATTCATTGAGCTGAAGTAATGCCACATCAAACAGCATTGTTTCTCATCACTTTATTTGGGCAATCGCTGAGTATGTGACAGTGAGTTGACGTCAAAACTGGACCTAGGTATTGGGGCATCTAGCACCAAGACATAGAAAGTGCGACTAATTCAAAGTAATTTGCGGGATGACCCTTGATCAGTTAAACGAATGATGATTGGGCAATAATAGCAATTGCACAGATGAGAACTTGCTTATGGTCTTGTAGTAGATAAGAAAGCTTCATGAAATGGTACCCTGCTGCACACTAACAATTAAGCCAAAACATTCTTGAAAGTGATTCTAAACCCCAATTTAAACAAAACCCAAATTCATCATGCATCTTCTGAAGTCCAACACGTCAAGGGAATGAAGTTTACTGTTGAAACCTCCAACAGTCCTATTAACAAAATAATGTTAATTTCAGTGGTAGTTAGCCTTTTTACTCACACCTTTCTAAATGCATTGACCATGAGAGCCGTATATTCCAGATGTACTTGTAACTAGTATACGCCTCCATCCACTTGGCGGCCATTAGTGTATCCATTCATAGAGATTCAGGCAACAATGACATGAGTTATCTAAACAGCTTTATCCTAATTAACATCCATTGATCTTATTAGCGCTGAGAGAAAAAAGCTGGAATTCCGTGTAAACGCTTTGACTTGTGCACTCAACTGGGAAATGGTTCAATGGGTGCTGGCATTAGGATGGTCAACTGATAAAAACCACATTAGCATTGAGTTACATGACCGACACAAACAGCAGAGGGTGTCAGTATAAGGAAGGTGTTAAGGTAATTTAATAATGTTACAATTTACATATAAATTTTACATAATGTTCATGTAGGAACTTGTGGTTGGCTATTCAATGCGTAAAGTCTTGAATTTTTTTTTAGAATGTTGTCCCCTTGAATAATATGCATACCCGCGTGGGATGTCATTTTTTTTCCGTATTATACATGGGAAAGTATGGTATACTAGTATACAATAACGTACAGGCAGGCATATACCGGTATTTGGAGTGAGTTTCCTATCAAATTTCAGAACTTGGCTTGAGGAATCTGGTGCTATTCTTTTCCCAATAGCAGAACAAGTATGAGAAACAAATATTTTTATTAGTCTGCTTAGGTTATTGGTGGAATTTTTATTTCATACCAGAGCAAGTTCTAAGCATGACAGAAATGAAGTAGTTATTGTTTGTAGTGTGGGTGGCACTAGATTTGAGATGGGTAAGTGTCTGAGATCTACATCATGCACTGAGTATGAAATCTTTGAGTAAGATTTCATGCTCAATTTGTATTTGGCTGGGATTTGAGTGCAAGACACGAGTATGAAATTGTACTCGAAAATTTTCCTAACCTTGGTGCCAGATTTGAACTTTACAATTAAATAAACTGATACTATTAACTTGTGAAGAAAAAAAGCATGCACATTGTCCTATTTCCTATCATTTATAGACAATATACCTCCGTGAGATCTTGCAAACGGTATTACATTCACAGAGTAAGAATACACTCTTTATTCTGAAATATCAATATACAAATGTAATTAACCTATTCAGATGCTTGTTATTAATGTCAAAGGCACCACCTAGATTATACCTGTCTATCATTTGATACTTATGTTTTTATATTAACTGCAAATGGTATACACAATGAGACTTTTGCCACATTATTCTGTACACCGGTGTAAAAGAATGTGGAATCCAGAAATTCCATTAATCTTAAAATCCCAACAAATGACCTACTGATGAAACTGTGCAATTACATATTGACAATATCACATTTATTTTTAATGTTAGACGTTTGCTGAGACGTTTATCTCTAAGATTATCTCCTCTGAAAGATCACCAGGAAATCATAGCAATAATTATTAAACTTGTAATTTTACACCCCAACACTATTAATCAACATTATTATTATAGTTGCTTAGTATCATCTACAAGAATTAGTCACCAATATATTTATAATATTACTATTTACTGACAGAATATGTGCGGGCTTGATGGTACAGTTGTTCGTGTGTCGAACTATAAACCTAAAGGTTCATGTTTGAATCCAGTAGGATGCTGTCATCATCCTAGGTTTGTCTCTACCAGCCATGGATAGTGGAGTAACACTAATTAAATTGCTGAGTTTTATCCTGCCATCTTAAACAGCATATCCCTGTAATACATACCAATATACCTGCTGTGATTGAATTAATGATGAGTCCCAGGTGTCCCACCTCACACAAAAATGGTGTGTATCCATATCCATGTACTATATAGTATACCCCACTATGTTGACATTGATATCTTGAAATTAACTAAAGATGGACCAAAAGCAAAATAAATCATAAAACGAAACCTAGCTAGAATTCAAAATGTTGTTTCCAAGATATGTCTGGTACAGGTATGATGAAGCTGACATGCTGGTAATGAGTAAATCTGAACAGCTGGCAAGTTCTCACAAAATTAATTATATTTTGTGTCTATAGACATTGAGATAGCATAAATAATAAATCATCTAAGATTGCAATATTAAGAGCCGTTTGCTTAAAAGCATACTATCATAGATGGTTGTTGACCTATATAATGGACAAATGAATTTATATCTGAAACTACAGTACCCCTCGATATAACACGGTCTGAAACAGCGGATTCAGATATAAGACGGGGTCAGACGTGGATCCCATTTTTATTTTTCGTTATTTCCCTGCAATATCGTATAAAGCGGGTACTATAACGCAGGGGGTATGTCATGGACCCCAACTTCAGTGTTATATCAAGGGGACACTGTACCTATGTTTGATTTGTCCCCCAAAAAGTTGTTATTTACTTATGTACTTATTCCCCAACCCAGATAGGTAACAAAATTTCATATTTTATATGAATAAATGGAACATAGCTCTAAGCCTCTAACTGCTGGATCGATTTCCCCCCAATGTGGATTGATGAAAGGTATTTTGGTGATATAAAGCTAATGATAAGTTAACTTGATTTAAAAACAGAGGTACTAGATTGAATAAAATGTGTCAACTGATATGACTGAGGAAGAATACGGAACTAATTAAATAACTGTGTGAGACAAACTTATCAACAAGTCATTGTCTTCCACGTGGTCAGGCAGATGACCACTGGTCACTTAAGAAATGAACAAAGAAATAACCAGCTTTGTTTTCTGTACTATGTCGATTGAAGAATCTTCAGTTCCTGATACATTATTCTTACAGTAGCTTAGATCAATTTCAAAGGACCACAAAAAAGTTGACATTGTACTTTCTTAGTTGAATTGACCTGAAAGTCAAAATCATTTTGAAAATGATGAGTACAACAATTTTGTATATAAATAGTTAGTTTTATATCATTTCCAAAAGCAATCAAAATATTTCTACTCATTAATTTCAATATGACCATTGACCTACATATAAAATTTGCATAGTAATGTTATGAGTACATGTAGAGATTATAACCAGTGGTGAAAGTATGTAATAACCATTGCTATAATTAGTTCGAAGATGACAAGACTAAATGAAACTGGGGAAATTTGGCCATCATCATTAGCTATATACCGGTAAGTATTAGTTGACCTACTAAACGAACAAGCACATGAACATGTGGAAAACTAGTTTGTTCAAGCACATGATTTATTCAACCACCAATATACTTGTATGTATTTCTCATGTGTTACTTATTATCAATATTTTGATATATATGATATATATAATTAAATTATTGCTAGCTAGATTACAGTAAATAATAAAACATTAAAAGTGTCATACTAAGCAATGGTATGCACGCTATTAATATCATGTTATAAGTACAAAGCTAACAATCCAAACCACTATATTAAACTATATAATATCAACGTATGGTAGTATGCACATGCATCATAGAAACAGGTTTTCAATTTTGTAACAATTAGCTTTGACCCACATTTAGTTATTTGTGAGTTATATTTGGAAGACATTCCAAATTATAATCTTTTTTCACTCATTGAAGTTTACCATGGAATTTCTTCTTCCTTACAAATAGCTATTGTAACTTACAATGTAAGGTACAATAGCAATGTTTCAGATGCCACCATTATTTAATTGAACCAAAATTAACACTGAAATCTGCAATGGTGTACTGATACCTATAACAATACATGTACATGTATTCTCTCCTTTAGCATGTTTAGTCATGACAAAAACGTTAATGCCTAACACAGTGGTACAAGTATCTGTTATCTTATGTAAATGTAGCCATCTGCTATCAGATGATACCACTGGTATTTGGCTCAGTCAGTAGAGTGTTGGACTCGCAATTCAGCAACTTGGGTTCAAATCCCAGGATTGGCGCAGTTCTCGGTTACATAAACATCACAATACTGGTACCACATTTATACTGCTAGCAAGTTATATTATTCCCCAAATTCGCACCATGATACTATTAATCAATGGATGTTGTGATGTAGTATTACATTGTACATCAATACTTGTAGTTCATGTAATAAATGTAAGCAAGAAATGGTACAAATCATCTAAAGGAACTTATATGTAAAACATTATAGAATATACATTTATGTAGATTTAATACTCTAAGGAAAGTTTTTAGCAAGTGTAAGCATACATATTATACATATACATATACATGTATATATATACATATATATATATATACACATTCAAAAATACATAACACGTGGAAACAAATTGGACACATCTCTAGTGGACTTCCTCTCCATCCTACACATAATTTAGACCATGGTCAGTTGACATTTACACTGGCAGAGTGACCCAGAGAGAAAAATCTTTGACAAATTGACCCCCTTTTTGGAGAGAGTGTCTAATGTTATTTTCTCAGTGTCCAAATACGGAAGCTGACTGGCCGGTGGTCTGGGCATTTAGGAGATGCTTGAAGCTCAAAACAGTGATCAATAGAATCAATAAAGTTGTTTTGTGGCCGGGATGGACAGTGTTTGAACCCTGTCCTTTCTACTGACCACTCGCCATGGACAAACTCTGCCTCCGTTGGAAATCAATTCTCACATGCTTTACGGCAGTGTTTTCAGAGCAGTGTTTTGTACAGAGCCCGTCTCCGAAGACCAGAGGCACCACTTTATGTGCGGTACACCGGGTGGGGCACAAATTTGAGTCATTCCGACATTTTATTTTGTACCTGCCTTTTAGGAGTTTACTATTTTGCTACTCATAGCTATTAGTAATATTTAAATTACTACAATATAAAAAAAAAAATCAATTAGAAAATAGTTCTTGCAAAGCTCTACATGTCTGTCTTCATTGATTAAATTTCTTTATTTAATTATTCAATGTTTTAGTGATTTTGTAGTACAATGACATGTATGTATGTTCCTTCCTACTGGGAGAGGTTCCGTTGACAGATACATTGAACAGGATATGGACTTTACTGGAGCAATATATATACACATATAAATTCAGCTTTTTATATTTTTTACACTTTAGAATTTCCAAAGGTCTACAGGCTCCAGCTGTATAGCAGCAAGAATGTCACCATGTTCCTGAAGCCCAGTTCTGAAATTTCTTAGAAAGGTTCTCAACAAAATATCTGCCAGGCTTTAATTAATTTTGTGGAAAATACATGCACCTTCTTGCTTCCAACTGGAATAGGTGCCACTAAACCACTATATAAAACAAGCCATGGACATTACTGTAGCAATGATATATGCAGCAGTTACATTCTGTACTTCAGAAGTGATTCGTGGTATCTTAGAGTAAATATTTGCTACATATCACTTATTTGACTGATCCCAAAACTGTTTATTCATGTTTCTTTGGATAAACATGTCAACATGATGATATGGACATCAGTGCACTCACGTTCTAGAAACTATCTCTTGTCTTTGCCGTCATCACAACATACTTCCCACTGTTTGCATAACACTACGCTGTTCAATGCGATGTATGCAATGATTGAAGTTAGCATGATCTGATGGTAGTTGGTTAACTTATGCCATGTTACAGAAGTATGATGTCAAGTATGCAATAATTGGAGTCAGCATGATCTGATGGTAGTTGGTTAACTTATGCCATGTTACAGAAGTCTGATGTCAAGTATGCAATGATTGAAGTTAGCATGATCTGATGGTAGTTGGTTAACTTATGCCATGTTACAGAAGTCTGATGTCAAGTATGCAATGATTGGAGTCAGCATGATCTTATGGTAGTTGGTTAACTTATGCCATGTTACAGAAGTCTGATGTCAAGTATGCAATGATTGGAGTCAGCATGATCTGATGGTAGTTGGTTAACTTATGCCATGTTACAGAAGTCTGATGTCAAGTATGCAATGA
>JAUTBQ010194718.1:0-10111 GCA_032361185.1 Lepetodrilus ovalis | reverse complement strand
GGATTATTATTAAGTTGTGAGCTTATCCTTAGAGCTCTGACACGGCCATAAACAACTCCTTATTTACTTGTATTAGTAAGGGAAAAAAACCAATCTTCAAAATATCAATAGCGCGAACAATAGACCGTGCGATCTAGTCATTTTTCTGGATTGCGCGATAATTGCACCGCGCGGAAATATATGATTCTACAGTATATGTTTTGTATGGCTTCTGATAGGATATCTTAGAATAATCATAATATACTGATGGGGTGAGTTATTGTTTTACATCACAGCAGGAATCTTTCACCCATATGTTCATCGCAATTGGGTGAAAGATTCATGCATAGACGTTAAACTCCACAATCACTCACTCATTCACATGTGGCGACATACTGGTGGGGAGAAAGTAACGTATCACATAACAGCATGGTTGATTTGACACCAGTTTTCATCATATTGCAATGAAACCCATTACACTGCAAGTTATTGTGAAATGTGAAAAATCTGTCTTGGGGTGCAGACATTATGACGAGCCAATACACTACAGCAGAAAAAAAAGGAAAAGTTATTGGTATGATTTGATCCGAGAAAACTCTCACAGAAACTGCGACTGACATTCAGAAATCAATTGATATAAAGTCAAAGATTGCAGAACTCAGTCAGGCAGACTTGCTAATGTTGCTGTGAAGTGAATGTGTAGGTGGCAGTGTATCATACGAAAATTGTCAATTTCCACCAATGGCTCAGAGGGATAAACTCAAACCATTATTCTGCATCAATGTTCGAGTTCATGGCTATGACCCACAGGCGAAAGTGATCGGAATCTACGCATACATCTTAAACCTCGTCGTAAAAATTAGTCGGTCAGTCATCAAAATCAAACTAATGCCAGGAACAGCAGCATTTAAGATGGTAGTTTTCACGAGGCTGAGCCATTCATGTCATAGACTGCAACTGAATAGAGAGAGTTCTGGGGGTGTCATTTGAAAATCTGCAGCATCAATGGGAACGAACCACTGCAAATTGCAGATATGACCACCATTTACATTGGGCCTAAGGAGAATGACACCTTCATTGTTTTCTGAATTTCTAAGACTTATTTTTTTATATATTTTTTTGGCAATGGGGTTTAGAGTCACTTTCTAGAATCTTTCACTAACATCACAAATTGTCAGTTTAGGGCAGAAGGAAACCTGCAACATCCTTAGCGCTGAATGTTGCAGCAAACTTGCTAGCACCTGTTGGTACTGACAGACCAAGGATGATAACTATATTGCCAATCTACAGACAGTGCATCCTATCAATATCGATTCAGAAATGTAACTTCTGCGAACATTGAAGCGGGGTCCCTGGGGTGGGATTTGAACTCGGTACCACGTTCTACCACTACGCTACATCCCGCCTCCTAACACTGAACCGCTTGGGTTATTACTGTAACGTTACTATCAAATGAAGGCTACACTGGCTGTAGAACAAAACAGTAAGACTGGAAATAGAGGGAGTTTGGTTATAGAGTGTTCCCTCGATATAACACTGTCCGATGCACCGTGGATTTTGATATAATGCGGGGTCAGATGTGGATTCCTTATATCTGAATCCGCTCTGTATCGAACAGCCTTATATCGAGGGGACACTGTATGTCATGGATCCCAACTTCAGATTTATATCAAGGGGACACTGTACTATAGTTCTGAACCAATGACAGACCATTACTCCTCCCACTGCTGGATTAGGCACAGGTACTGCTCTAGGACATCTCAGGTTGCCTTCAGTATGGTCAAGTATCATGTCAACATCTTTAGGAATAACCCTTGCCCTGCTATAGCTAGCACAGGTACTGCTCCAGGGCATCTCAGGTTGCCTTCAGTATGGTCAAGTATCATGTCAACATCTTTAGGAATAACCCTTGCCCTGCTATAGCTAGTACAGGTACTGCTCTAGGGCATCTCAGGTTGTCTCCAGTATATGGACAGAGTTACATGATTTGACTGTTTGTGACAGAAGGAAACCTGCAACACTTGTAGCTCTTAGTGTTACAGAAAACCTGGCAACCCTGGCTAGTACAATAGGGCAAAAGATGACATCTGACTCCGAGATTACCAAACCTGAGTACAATTTCATCCTCAAGCTCAAATGATATATGGGGACTTGTGAACAAAACTTTGAATTTGTACTCGAGAAAGTTTCATAATCTCGGAAGGAAAGCTCTAATCTTGGAAGGAAAGCTCACCCTATTAACTTCTGCAGACATTGATGCTAGGTTCAAACTTGGCATATTAGCCTCTGAAATCCCACAGGATACCACTGTGGTGCTATCTAGGCCTGAAGTATTGACAAGTTAATCCCAGATATAACTTAGGTTTGACAATTTGTACATGATGATGACTTTATGGAGCATGCAGCGGCTATCTCTTGATCAATTGACAACAAACTGTTAAAATGAATACAAACTATGGCATCAAATTACATGTAATCCTTGCAATCAGATTCGCGTGTAGCAAGATCATTAAAGAAGCAGTGACCCAGATTTTCAGTAATTGTTACTTCCCACACTGAAGAGTTTTGGGATTTAAATTCAATCCTATTGTAAAACTTCAAAGGTACGTTGATAAAGTGCTCTTGCATGAAATGCATCATGGTCAGGTTAAAGCATTCTAAGATGTGGCCTGCTTGTAAATCCAAGAACCATACCTTAATGGAGCAAGATAAAGGACAAACTAAAGGATAAACATTGCAAAGATGGAAAAGGAGAAACATCCAATTTATCGAAATACATTACTGTGAAATAGCGGACAACAGAAATAAAATGTACAATAAAATTGCATTCCAAGTTAATGGGTGATAAAAAAAAAGTGGTATATTTACAAGAAGTTCACAAGCACGGGTTTACTGAAATTGCATGTTGAGATGACACACCATCATCAATAGATCTGGCCCTGAGATTACGGAACATTTTTGAGTATGCTTTCATGATCCTCAAGGGTTTGTTCACAAATCCCCACATAAAATGTGAAATAAAACTCAAAAAGTTTTGTAATTTCGGCATCTGATGCTTTTCAAATGCAAAGAATCCACCTAAACACCCTTGATGACATTTACTATAAAAATGACCTTTAAAATATGAGTTCAATTGTCAATGCAATCATTTCACATAATAAATTTGGACTCAAACTAACTTCAGTCATTAGTTTAGGTCTATAAATTATGGTACAAATTGAACAGGAAAAATATATTTACAGCACATTATTTATTTTATTTTACTTTTCAAATTGGGGTTTAGAGCCGCTTTCAAGATTCTTTCACTTACATCATGACTTGTCAGATAAAGCCAGAAGGAAATCAGCAACATCCATAATGCTGAATGTTACAGTAAACCTGCAAGCACTAGCTTGTACTGACAAACCAATATACATTTACAAGCACATAAAAACATTCATATCTTGAAATGAAGAATGTTCTTATGCCATTTAACCCTCTCCCTGCTGGATTGGGCACAGACACAGCTCTTTAGGGCATCTCCGTTTGCCTTCTGCATGGAGATGGTAAAAGAAGCACACAAGGTTTATTGTCAAGATCTATCAGTAAGTTTCCCAGTTATGTTCTGTTTTCCTCAAGTAAATGACTAATAAACTGATTGTAATTAGAAACAAAAACATAGTTGCTCTACTTGTACTTAGAAAATGTCCCCATTATTTTCGCGAATTGATATTTTATGCCTCATTATCAGATTACATTTTCTTTTGTATTTTACTGCTTATATGGGATTGAGTGTTTTTAACTTGTCCAAATAAAACCGTGATCATTTCAAGGTAATAAAATATCTTGACAACAGTCAGGATTGATTTCAGATTATATATTACATGTATATTGATTGGTATTATAATTTGATAGGGAAAATAGCTGCTGAAATGCTTTATTCTAAACTTGCTTATGTGTAACTCCCCCTACCCCAATCACCAGGTCAGCATTCATTATCAACTCCCTGGTAATCATACAGCCCAATCTGCTGCTTCCAGTGTTAAATGGTTACTATTCATACTACCTGTTACCCATTCCCTAGGTCATTTCACATTTTGTAAATGATCAACATAGTTTATTCCAACAACTGGACAAAATGCTATCAGGAATTATTTTGCCACAACACGACACCCTCTAGGTTATCATGCATTCAGCATTGCTTCGTTCTATCCAGTACCACATAGCCTGTGAAAATAAACTGCAGTCTAGGGTAAATAGAATGCTAAAAAAACAAAAACATTTTAATTTAATTACACAACACAAAATCCAGAAATGAAAGCAGACATGTTGAGACACCAGACTTCTATTTTTAGATTTGAGTCACAAGAAAGCTCAAATGGCAAAGTGTGTGCTTCCATTTCTTCACCAACAACAACCTGGCTTATGTTTCACAAAAAGGATTTACTGTAGTCTGGGCATAAATCGGGGAACACGCCAAGCTCTACTATAACAGGAAATGACGTAAACCTCACTTTAAGCTTATAGACTACCTGTACAGCACCTGTTCATGAACAGCATGTCTGGTCCCTGCTCCCTCATGCATGACACATCGGATCTCTAAGGTAGTCTCAGTATCAGTACAGATATAATGCGGGGTCAGACGTGGATCCCATTTTAATTTTTATTATTTCCCTGTAATATTATATAAGGCGGGTACTATATGTCATGGACCCTAACTTCAGCTTTATATCGAGGGGACACTGTATCAGCGATAGCTATTATATCGTCAATAGCCAAGGCTGGCTGGGGTTATGGTAACACAACTTAATTTACATCTATAGGTGCCACCGAACAGTAAAACATGTTTCATCCATTTGTTCATATACCAGGGAAAATCATATACGAAGAGAGAAACAGTAAAACATGTTTCATCCATTTGTTCATATACCAGGGAAAATCATATACGAAGAGAGAAACCCATTGCAGCCAATGCCACTTATGCCAAGCACTGTCAGTAATGGTGGGAGGAAACCTGAAACACTTGTAGCACTTCCCAGAGAGTGTTGCAGCAAGCCTGCAAGCACTGGCCAGTACCGATGAACCAAGGATGATTGTTGGGAACATTGCAGGATGCATTGCAGGACTAATGTGTGCAGCTGCTACTTATTGCAAGCAATCATGTCAGAAACGTAACTTCTATGAGGACAAATTCCCACCTTGGTGAGGCAGGTTCCACCTTGGTGGGGCAGGTTCTGCATGTTCACAGCAACTGAGTCACTGATAAACGTTTTATCAAGCGCTCAGAGCATGCCCCTTTAGTAGTGATGATTGTATGCACTATAGAAGAATTATCTTTTGTGCTTTATTATTATTATTATTATTATTATTATTGTTATTGTTATTATTACAATTATTATTATTAGTAGTACATGTAGTAGTAGTATTAGTATTAAAAAGAATGTCAATTGGCACTGACTGCCCAAATTACATCAGATTGTCTACTAATATATTCATCTATTAGTATTGTTGTAATTTGATAAATTGTAAAATACCTACAATAATTTAGCACAATTAACAAAAATGGTACACTTCCATGTAAAAGAATTTAACCAATTCTTGGAAAGCAATGCCACCAAAAAATGTTGCATTAGAACATAACAAGTAGACAAACTGTGCACTTCTCCTTAGCACGTGCTAATCTGAGCAGAAAATGCAATTATCACGAGCAACTCGGAGCAGAAAACGCAATTATCACGAGCCAAGGAATAAGTACACCTCCACACACCACCTTGTGCACCACATGAGATGTGACGACATGACCATGTGAGAAGTGACGTCTCGCCGGGTAATTATCAAGAACCACAAGTGCTGCCACTTCATTTACAGTACAGTCTGTCCATTTCTAGTTTTTCTTATAAATGTTGGTACTTCCTCTGTCAGTTAATAAGTCGGTTAAAGTACTCGAATTCCGTCTTGGTGCCTGTAGTAAGACATTGGTGGCAGTGGGTTGGAAAGTAAGACCTTGGGCTGACATCCTCTCTCTTACTTTCCTACCCACCTCCCGCTCGGTCGTATTACAAGCCTTATTCTCGTACTTTAACCTTTACCCAACACCTACGAGAGAGTTGAGAAATGATACCCAGATTAACAAGCCCTTCACCTACCAGGGTATCCTTTCTACTACAAGACTGGTGCCGATAGCTAATACACTGCTAAGAGAGCGCTACCAGTCTCTTAGTACATAAGAGTTTCGTGAAAGGCTACCCTGGCAAAGACACGGGGACCGGTGCCTCAAAAGGTTCCTGTAGAGCCCCGATGACAGACATGCCAGCCACATGCCCGGACACTAGACCTGGAACATGGAACTTAACGAGCGTGCATTGTGTCCATAATGAGACTGTAATAACCCTGATTGGAGGTGCTAATCACATGATAGATAGTATCATCCATCACCGAGGAAAACAGACAAAGAAACGGACTGCTCCACGAAGCAGGACAATAACAAGCTTCCAAGCCGTTCCTATACAAAGTCTTCAAAAGAACAGCTTTTCATCATGACAGACTTGGCATGTTCTTCATCATGTTTAACAGCAATCACCTCATTGGCTTGCTGGTGTGGGTCATCATTAGCGTCACAAAATGTTTGTGGCATCAGTCAGTAAGAATTGATTGTTGTGTGGAAAGAACCAATGGTTGTGTGGAAAGAACCGATGGTTGTGTGGAAAGAATTTGTAAAGTCTGATGGCTGTGGGAAAAATGATGGTGGTAACTTGCTAATTAAAGAATTGATTGCTTTTTGACAAAAATGGATGGGTGTATAGCAAGATAGATGGTTGTGTGACAAAAACTAATTACTGAGTGGTAGCAATTGATGGTTGTATGGCAAGAACTGATGGTTGTGTTAAAGCAATTGAAGGTCGTATCATCAGACGGTATAAACCGATTGACATCATAATTGCAGCATTTGGTGGTTGTATCATCAGATGGCAAGAACTGGTGGTCAAGTGTCACATTGGTTGTATTGTTGTACGACAAAAATTGGTGATTATATGGCAAAAGTCAACCTGGTAGCAATAGATGGTTGCTTCATTGCAAATTGTAAGAACTGATGGTTGCCTGGCAAGAACTCAGATGGTAACATGTAAAGAATTGATCGTTTTAAAGCAATTGATGACTAAATGGCAATCAGTGACCATCATTACTGTACTGCAACGTTGCAATACAGTAAATTACCATCACTTGCCCCCTTGGCAACTACATCTTTCAGCCTTGATATGCCATGCTTACATTAACTAGCACTATATTATCATGTTCCTTATGTGAATGGGATCCTATCTGAATATTATCTTTGTCACATATTCAGATCAATTTTCAGTATGCACATATTCCAGAACTATTAGAAGCACACATGTGACACTTTATTGAAAACCTAGATACAGTATTACAGCATTTTCTAAACATTCCAACATATGGATGCTTCTTTTCATCAAATGGACACCTGCTTTAGAGTGATAGTCATATAATCATGATTGTACTTCCAAAAGCCTTTCCACCGCTGTATGGTAGGCAACATTCAATTTCAACAAACCGTTTTGGACTTTGCCAGTAATGACAATCTGAATATTGTACAAGTTCTTATTGCTTCATTTATATTAACACAAAGGGACATGACTCTAAAAGTGTTACAGTGTCATATTTTGTATTTTTATTTGGTTATCCTTAATCATACAAACACAGATCATTTTCATATTATTCTAATAATTTAAACAGTTAAAAATGATTTTCTCCTGTTCAAATTATTAGGGTAATTAAGGTAATACAAGGATCTTTCACCAACTACTGTCTATTACTCTAATAATATGAATGGGAGAAAATAAATAAATTTGTAGCTGTTTTAATTATTAGAAAAATATGAAAACTGATAATGATCTGTGTCAATGTTATAAGGGACAACAAAACTAAAGTACAAAAACTTGGTTGGAAATGAAATGGTAAATAAATGAAGGATTTTTAAAGTAAAAATAGAAATAGAATAAAACAAAATTTTAATTTAAACAATGACTGTTCGAAAGATTATGATTAAATATGTTTTTGGTCAGGTTTGTATTTTTAGCGTCAGAAAAAAATAATTCTAAAATTAATTTAGGTGTTCAAACTATTAGAGGGTTCAAATTATTAGGGCAATTATGGTATATATTTTGAACTCTCCGAATTAATTCGGATCTAATCAATTTTATGGTTACACACTCCCTAAAAGCAGATTGTTATTTTCAATCAAACAGCTCAGTTGCCATTGACAAATATTCTACGACAATGGAAATGCATCAGTCATAAAAAAAAGATTGAGTTAGGAAATTAAGAAAATCATATAATATTTGTTTTGATTTTATACATTATGACAAGAAATGCATTGGCAGTGCAGGAAAAGTCATCTTCGTTTACAAGTATAATGAGATAGGCGATGCGCGAAATATATCAAATTTCATTATGAAAGAAATACATCATCATTAAAGAGATAATAGTTAAACTATTCAATGCATCAATTTATCAGAAAACTGACAGAAAAATTGAGTAATATTGTAATAACCCTGCATATTGATAGGATGGAATCAAAATTGGACATAAAAATATTGATAAAAGCTAAACGATTTCTTTCAAATAAAACCATACCATATTTGTAAAGAATCAGATGCATTAGCTGTTTAGTGAACAAAAAGTACATGTGATTACTATTTTTGTCGCCAAGCATGTGTGACTAATCATATACTACATGTATCATAGATATTTGACCTACATAACGGACAAACAAATTTCTATCTCAAGACTACTTTCATTTGATTTACAGATGCACTTATTCCCCAACACACAATAGTTATCACAAATTTAATATTTTATATGAATAAAACTTACATAACACTAATCATCTGGCTTTGATACATCAACTAATCTATGAAGGAAACATAGTCATGACAATTATTTTAGTCGTACCATTTTGTCGTCCACTTGCATTAATATAATGAAGCAAAAAATATACAGGTTGTCATTACTGGTAGTTTATAAATATACTTGATTCAATCTATTGTGGGGTTACAGTGGAATTTTGTCTACCATACAGCAATGGAAGGTTTTGGGAAGTACAAACATGATTTTATGGTATGTCAATTGTAGCTAGGAACTAGTCCAAAACGACCATAAAAATATTTTTATGTTATGCCTTTTACCCTCTCCCTGCTGGATTGGGCACACAGACAGCTCTTTAGGGCATCTCTGGTTGCCTGCAGCAGGGAGAGGGTTAAAGGACAAACAGAAAGTAGCACGTGTTACAAACATAGTGTGATTTTATCAATGTCAGTTGTTAGTGTTGCTTATATGAATTGCATTGATAAATAACGCTGTATATTTGCAAGAAACCACACTTTCGCACATCAGGCCCCCAAAGTAAACAAAAACTTTCGAGTACGATTTCACGAGCAAGCTCAAATTTTACATGGAGATTTGTGACCAAACCTTCAAATTGAGCAGAAAATCATAATCAAAAAGGGTTTTGTCATCTCGGTGCAAGATGTCCCCAAAAATATTGAAATAAATTGTTTCCATGTTGCAATATAATAATTTCTGTGTGTTGAAACCGCCACTAGTTTTAAATCTAGCCTAACATTCCTGTGTGTTGGCGTTAAATGGACTTAAACAAAATCGTTATTTACAGAAAACTAGTGGCGGTTTCAACAGTACCAGGCTCCTGTTCCAGTCATAACTCCCATACATTAACATGGTGGTACGACTCTTAGCGCTATGATGACTTTGTGTACCGAGACCCTATACAGAGGGCCCTGTGGCACTGCTGCCAATAGCCAATGAAAGGGTATTCATTTGTGTCAGAGAAGTTGAGAACCATACACTGTCAACAATGGTTTTACTTCAAACATGTAAGTCATTGCTTTGCGTTGACATCAAAATCTACATTTTCTGTCAATAAAAAACTTGTAAATGAATACAACTAAATTTGCCTGTGAAAATACCACTGATTGTAGACTGTGAAAATAGCATTTATGGTAGACTAATGTCCATTTCCTTTTTAAGAAATATGTGCCATTAGGAAACGTATGTCATTAATGTTGGTTATCTGTCAGTTGTGTTCCGTGTGATGTCATTGATTTTCTTAATGTCAACA
>JAUTBQ010194707.1:0-10113 GCA_032361185.1 Lepetodrilus ovalis | reverse complement strand
TGGGGACTTAGTATACCAGTAAATAACAACTTTTGGGTGTACAAATCAAACGTAAATAGTCTCAGACAGAAATTCGTCTGGTCATTATATAGGCCAACCAATCGTGATAGTATGCCTTTATTGGAATACAAGTTCCCAGCTATAACGTAATTATAGGCCTACTATGCATTCATGATCGTGTGTGGGTAAACATACTACACTATGCGTCTACAGTGTACAGGAACACGCAGACTTGGCTCCGTATGTATAACATTTGTTCCGGGTTGTTCGTTGTATTCATTAAACTTGATCTCGAATGCATTACGCAGCAAAATTAAGCGCGATCTATTTTCCGGACCCGGACTTACGGTCTATACCCTGGCCCCAATTCCCAGAAATCTGATTGGCTCACGTGGTTACGGTTAGGAACAGGGATAGGAACATATTTTTATTCATATTTTAGGTCACGTCATCTAAACTTTTATCACATATTATTACGTACATGTCGTTAGTATACTGGAATAGGCATGACTTCAAACAACACACTGCGGGAAATTAATTCCTTTAAAATAATGTGTTTGCCATATTTATTTGTAAATGGAACTTAAACCGAAGGTTTTCAGGTAGGCCTATGCTTAATCGAATAACTTTTCACATGACTTTATGTGTACTTAAATACGTATAAATGTCTATTTTAGGCAATATTTAACATTATACATGCATGAAACATCACGGCTTTACTCTCAGGGCAATTTGCATACGAGATGTCCAATAAAATATGCTTGCTTAACACTTTCCCCGCTGAATTATGTACACACATAACTCTTTAAGGCATCTCCGGTTGCCTGCAGCATGGAGGGTTAAACACTCCTTTACGTTGACGTAGACTTGCATTGGTCCCGTCCCACAGCACGCTAGTGCTACGAGAGTAACTCGCTAGTGTAAGTATTAAAGGTATAATATCACAGATATTATTGTTGTTTTGGACTAGTTCTTAGCTACAACAGCAAAGTACATTCACTTGACGTTTGCACTTCCCAAAACCTTTCCACCGCTGTATGGTAGACACGATTTTATTCCAACTCCACAACCTGAATATTGTCGTATACTACTTTTATTTTGCTTCATTATTATATAATGCAAGGAAACATAACTCAAAGTGGTACGACTAAAATATAAAACGAATTGCTTACGTTCGTTCACAAGTCAGGTGACAAGATAATTAATGCTTTACCTGAATTCATATAAAATATGAAATATGTGGCAACTATAAAGTGTTGAGGAATAAGTGCATTAGTAAGTAATAACCTTCTGGTGGACAAATCAAACGTAAGTAGTCTCAAATATAAATTCGTTTGGCCATTATCCAGGTCAACCATCTGTGATAGTATGGAGTTAGGCCTCGTAGAACCACGATCGTTGTAAGGTATACAAGTCCACGTGTTGACACTGAAATATTAGATATACCGGTAACTATATTTAACTTCAACTCACTCTCTCACACATCATTCACTTACTCACTACTACTCTCTCTCTCTCTCTCTCTCATTCATTCGTTCATTCGCTAATACATTCATCCACTAACTGCCCAAATAAACACACACACACACACACACACACACACACACACACACACACACACACACACACACACACACACACACTCACTCACTCACAGAGCATGGTCTTCAAACTGCTCGTCATGTACACATGTAAATAAATACCTTACATACAATGTAATTACAAAAATATATATTTACATATTACATACATTAACTTGGTTCGCATCTCAAACTCTCAAGGCTATTTTACCTCACGCTTCATTGTTGTCATTTGGTAACAATCTAAGGTCATGGTTACCGGGCGAAGTAGATCTAGTCGCTGTGTACGTCAGAAATAGAACAGCTGATCTATGTCTATCTTCTCACCTGCTGGCAGTCTAATTGGTAATGCTTTGATAACGTTCTCATCCAACAGACCTGGCTAAGCGGGTAGTATTGTAACATTAGCGTAAGATTTGAGCTGGACGGGAAGTATCAGTTTAAACTCCGAGGTACATTGATCAGATGTTGAATGAGTAGGATGTTCTGCGTTTCACGAATTGGTCGTACTGTATTACTGGCGTGAAGTATGGTACATGTCATGCTGTTAATTTAGCAGGAAATGACGGATACTTCCATATTCTGCCGGACTACGTGTCAGATCCGTTCGTATAGCGTAGGTCATGAGAGCAATTGCGAGAAGAGTTTGCAAGTTTGCACAGACGTCGTATAAGCAAAACTTTGTTTAGTTAATACGGTAACTCACCAGTTAATCCCTAGTTAAGGCTAAACTATGGATAAACCACATTTGTGCATACGGCCCCTTTTGATGTCACTGAGATATATACGGATAGGTCAATGCTTACTCTATTGCGTTGTTCTCTTATCGATGACTGACACTTCATTGTTATTCTCACAGAGCCTTGGAAACCGCTCCATACTGTATCTTACGAGAAGTTATGCAGGTAGGACTAATATTAGCTTAAAGGCATACTATCACGATTGATTGGCCTAGATAATGGCCAAACGAATTTCTGTCTGAGACTATTTACGTTTGATTTGTACACTCAAAGGTTGTTATTTACTGGTATACTAAGTCCCCAACACATGATATTTATAATATATTTAATATTTTATAATAATTGTTAGTCCTGACTAATAATTATCTTGCTTTTGATGTATTCATGACATATGAAGAAATCGTAGGTCTTTCGTTGTACTCATTGGAGAGTTATGTCCCCTTGCGTTAATATAAAGGACAAACAACTAAGATGTTTTCAGGTTGGTATATAAATTTGCCTATCGTACAGCAATAAAAAGTATTTTTGGAAGTACAAACATGATTATATGTATGTCAAGTGAACGTAATTTGTAGTTGTAGCTAAGAACAAGTCAAAAATGGCCATAAATATATGTGATAGTATGCCTTTAAAGTTATGTTCGATTTAGAGATAAATTATGTTGTTCAGCATGTGTTCAGACGTCCATGCATCATAGCTCGTGATACAGCTGAAATAAAGCGACAACCACGCACATTTCCCCAAAGAGTTTATCATCAGAATATTTAAACCGGAAACGTTATAAAAAAAATATATAATTTGACCCAGGCCGGCAGACTGCTGAAAAGGACCTTATTTAAAGGCATAATATCACAGATATTTATGGTGGTTTTTTTGGGGGGAGTTCTTAGCTACAAGTGCAAAGTACATTCACGTGATATACATAAAATCATGTTTGTACTTCCAAAAACCTTTCCACCGTTGTATGGTAGACTAATTACCCGTACTTCACACCCACGATGTGATCGTATTTTATTTTGCTTCATTATATTAATGCAAGGGGAAATAACTCAAAGTGGTACGACTAAAATAAAAATAAAAACGACACGACAACGTTCATTGCTTCGTAACCTGAATTCATATAAGAAATTAAATTTGTGACAACTATCGAGTGTTAGGGAATACATTGATCTGTAGTAACAACAACTTTTGGGTGGATAAATCAAGCGTAAGTAGTCTCGGATGGACGTTTGTCCATTATGTAGGTCAGCCATACCCGAGTGAGTAAAAGCCAACACAATGTTAAAATCAGTATGCGTGTCCGCCGCACTCTTCGGACACCTCATGTTCACTATAACCCGTGTGTATGTTTTTCATGGGTCACTAAACGCCAACGAATAACTCGAATAACTTGTTTTTCTTTTCTTTCATATTTTACTTGGATAGAAAACAAAATATTTACTTTGGTTGTTAACATTTTATTTTTAGTATCAAGTATCCCATCAGTTAATATGGAGTATAACGTCGCTGCGGGAATCTTTCGACGAGAAGTGTCCCATAAAGCAACATTCACGTGTCTTGTTGTACTAAGTTTCCTTTTATTTTCACATTTATCTAGAAAATTGTGAAAACATGCTTTCTTTTCAAATGTGACCATTATGAAATTTGACTAATTTTCTAAATATAAGTAAGAAATGGCACCCAATGCCTGGCTACCTGATGCAATTAATCATAATGGCATAATAAATTTGATCTTTTCAAATTGTGATATTGTGATATCAAATCCCATCCTCTTTTTTCTTGAGAAACACACACACACACACACACACACACACACACACACACACACACACACACACACACACACCACACACACACACACACCGATCGTAATTTCCCATTAACTTACTGATTTGGCTGGAAAAAATATGTTAAAGAAAATGCTTCATTTTAAAATCTGAACATAGTGAAATCTGACTGTAAATTTTTTTCTTTCTCTCTCTCTCTCTCTCTCTCTTTCTCTCTCTCTCTCTCTCTCTCTCTCTCTGTGTACCCGGTCAACTCTTAGCAAATGCCACTACATTACTCTGTACTCCAACACATGCTTAGATTATTATGCTTATGAATGGCAACTTAAATTCAACGCATCTAAAAGTGTTTAGCTCATTGTCATATACAGCAACGATTCCACATGACTTATACTTATTCAAAACGCCGGTGATTTATTTTTCATGTACACTCACAAAGTACATTAAAATAATCCGAGCGAATTAATCTTTAACCAAAATGAAGATATACCCGTTTCCCCTAGGACATAAACATAATCTAATTTACATCTTCATCTTAATGTATAATGATAACAACATCTCTGTTGTACATTTTCCAGGCGTTTTCTGTGTTGCGTAATCTTTAACGGATGTGTGGGAATTTAAAGGTAGTTTATTAAAGGTAGTTTAAAAAAGCGTAAACGTACAACTGCAGCCTCCGTTGCGTCCTTTAAAAAGAAACTGGCGTTGCCTAATTTACATCCATCAATTCTATAGTATTTTTGTAATGGTAACGTAGTTATACTACTTTGAGTTATGTGCCTTTGCATTAATATAACGAAGCAAAAAGAAATACGATCACATCCAACCTGGTTGACGACCGCTGATTAAAACACTCGCTTCAAAATATTGTGTTGTTGCAGTGGAATTTTGTTACAGCGGTGGGAGGGTTTTTGGAAGTATAAAACATGTTTTTATGTATGCCAAGTGAATATACTTCGCAGTTGTATATATCTAAAAACTAGGAAAAAAACAACCATAAATATCTGTGATATTATGCCTTTAGTTAATTTAGTTGAATATTTTAAAGAGTAAACCCGATTCAGTGTGTCATTTCATTTCGTGGCTCCGTTTTCCAGATACGATACTGTAGTTAAATAGTCTCTAGTTATTCTAAGGTATAGAACAGGTTGAAGCATTAACCAGTTAATTACACAATCACGTGTGTTATGACGTCATATTATTGAATAGAAAGCACGTGCTTCCGGTTCAGCCTATAGTTCGCGAACATGAATGAATGGATAGGCTACAATGCGTTAATGTTAAAACTGACGCTTGGTCTCAAATAATGATCACGTAGGCTATATTCAGGACATGGCCTAAGGCATCGGTAATTACATGATCACAAGTAGACGTGTATAGATATAGTTAATAGCATATGCTAGCGATAGTGAAACTTACACGAGCATCCTACTCAAGAAAGATTGGTCGCTGATAACAGGACCAATAGAAAGGTTCAGCCATTGTCTCTATGACGTTCGTTTACGCTTCGCAATTACCTGTTCGGTGTTCAATACGCACGTACACTTCCTTTAATTTGCATACTATACCGACCGTCAATAATTACGCAACACAAACTACGAAGGCCGAGATGTATAATGGTCTCCCGTATGTTCTCTCGACTACTATTGTTGGTTTCTTCATAACAGTCTAGTCTTGCACGAACATATTATCTATACAAACCTGGAAGAAGTGGGTTGGCGAAATAGCAACTAAAACAACAACCATTGAGTACGTCTTTGCATAATGTTTGCTGTGTCGGATTTGGACTTTACATGTAAAATATTGACATTGTAATACTAAATTCGTATCTAATTCATAAAATGGTCTAAAAAAATAATCATAATATGATTTATAATATGATCTATGTGAAATAATGTTTTACATCGAAGCCATGGGTTGGCGAAATAGCAACTAAAACAACAACCATTGAGTGCGTCTTTGCATAATGTTTGCTGTGTCGGATTTGGACTTTACATGTAAAATATTGACATTGTAATGTTAAATCCGTATCTAATTCATAAAATGGTCTAAAAAAAATAATCATAATATGATCTATGTGAAATAATGTTTTATATCGAAGCCATGCCTTTAAAGAAAAATGCATGTTATTTTAATGTTCAAGGCATGTAAGAACGGCTTGTTGAAGTATTTCATGGTGAAACGTAATTCACTTGTAAGTACGTACATTTGAATGTTCTTGTATGTACATTTGATTCATCTATACAATAATATTTCGCAACAAACTATATTTTCCGCATGTTCCACTGATTTTCAATATTTTAATTTAATAGATTTTTAAATATATATAATTATATAAAAAAAAGTTTTTTAATATTGTAGCTTGTTGCCTAATATACTTTCAACTTCAAGTCAAACCCGTTTATTTGTTGTTCTTTAAAAAAAATATCATAATTGGATCATTATCAGCGACGTCTTTATCAAAATTTAATTTATTCTTAAAAGTTTCATTAATTAAGTACATATATAGTGTACAGCAAACATTAAAGGTAAATGTTGTACGTTATCCAATGTATTTTATTTTACGTATTATTATTTCTTCTTTTAATATTGAAATCTCTCGCTATTTCAATAAAGTGTCTTAAGACAAGTACAATTGTTAGGCCGTGACATTGTTTAATAGTCATATCCCAGGAAAGTATACCTTTCCTCAGCTCGATGCGATTGCCTTTATATAGTTCAACGCGTTCTTTGTGAGAGCAACGAAAATTGGTTATGTCCATATTGTATTTTCTTTCATTCGACCTACTATCTCAGAATACATGCGCGCTTTTAATAAGGACGCGTTCTTGATATGCCACGGAGTTCAGCCTGAATATAAATAAGGTATTGTTTCGTGGTGTACAATGCGGATGGATTAAAAGACCTGTGAAATACTACGCAGTTTAGCATAGAGATATAGTTATATAGGGTCCAGTTAGGCTTAAACAGTCTATCAAAACCCTGTTAACATGATTTCATACATGTGATGAAATGTTTAGGAGAACGGCTAAATGTAATTTAGAAGATAATGCAAAATCTGTAACGTAAATTACACATTTAACGAGGTCTGTTCTGAATATAATCAAATGTGTATCGTCACTCAATACCTATGTTAAACGGATATTATGAAATTGGAGCGATATTATGCATATAGGTTCCATTAAAAGTTGTGTTCGTAAGTTTATATGCTCGTGTAAAGTTGACATTATAGATTGCCTAACGTGGATATTTTGCCTGGGGGTGTGTGGCTCACGTCACATGTTTGACTCGTCGGTGAAAGAGAGATAGAGAGAGAGAGAGGTGGGTAGGGGTCGGGGTTATGGGACGGATACCGTTGTGTAACTGTACACCCCCGGGTCAATTGCAACAGCGGGAAGACGACAATATCATTCATTGAGAAATATTACTAATTATGGTGTGTAAGTATTTGCTGTGTATCGGAAAATGATAAATCAGAACTTAGGGTGAAGATGAATGAGAGAGAGAGAGAGAGAGAGAGAGAGAGAGAGAGAGAGAGAGAGAGAGAGAGGCGAGGACGATCACGACCCCGCCTAACCCATACCGTATATGAACGATGCACGCCTGGTCCTAATTAAACACCCGCAGCAACGAACTCTTTCGCTAAGAGTGAGATCGTTTTTCTTCAATCATTGTAACATGCATTCTGTAAGACAGTTGCTTCTCGCAACTAAAATATGTACGAGCCTTCGTTTAGAGGAATATACACAGCACCTACGTACGTATTCCAGACAGTTATAATGCTTATTTCAAGAGACACACGGCGTTTCTACGAATCGTGACATTCATATAAATATGGCTGCTCATACATTTGATTATAAACATTCCGAGAAGTTTACTAAACTAAAAAAAAAAAATCAATAACATCCTCACTTAGACAGAAATTAGAAATAAACTAGAAATATTACATTAGTGTGTTCATCAGAAACTATCTTACTACTCAACGTTTCAACAGTTAAATACAGACATACTCAGAAATGTACGTTACATGTCAATTTTGTAATCTGTCCATTTGACGTATTGTCCGTTCTGGCCCCGAGATTACGAACCGTTTTCAGTACGATTTCATGCTGAAGCTCAAATTTTATACGGAGCTATGTGAAGAAAACGTTAAGGAGCATGAATTCGTGCGCAAGAAACTTCCATAGCCTCTGGACTAGTACGTTCAGTACTTTAGATAACGTTAATTACGTTCACAATTTTATGCTTTACTTACGTAAGTTTCGTAATATACGACGGGTACGGGGTGTTCCCTTGGTCGTAATCTATAAACGTACGTCCTCATGGCTAACACACTACGATCGTCTAACTATAGTACATATTATTATATATACGATGGATTACTCACCTGGTCTTGAAACCGTCGTTTCCACGAGCTCATGTCTACAAACGTCTATCACTTGTCACGTCAGTTACTTTTATGATATCGTACGTCAGAAAAAACCAACTAGGTACGATCAAGTCGTTGAGTTGTACGATCTTTCGATATCGTATTTCAAGGATTTAAAAGCATCCAAGAGCAGTTATAACAATCACGGTCCTTCCTTGGTAGGTGGATGACTTTAAAAGTTTTACTTTTCGAAATCCCAAACAGTTTCTTTCAATGACTTCGTCGCATTTGTTTCTTTAGTTTGTGAAGAACTGATTGTAAACTTGTTTCGCGTGACCCCTCCAAGACCAGAACGACTTGCCCCCCGGGTATTTCAAAAGGACTGTCCGTTCACGAGAGAAGTACTCAAACACTGAAACTATAACCGAATGGTATAATCCAGCAATCTATAGATTCATAGAAGGGCAATCTAGTCTGGTTGAAGAAGTCGGTGTTTGGTCTCTATTTAATACACGGGAGAATTTTAAGTCATGAACATACGAATTTTTAAGACTTGCAAAAGTGATTTTTCGCTTTCTCTTCTCCTAATAGATTCACATGTTCTGAGCTTATAGCTGCCGATGAAGAGCGGCCAGCATAGCAAGTATGATTCCGATTGGGAGTTTGGAGTCAGGATTATATGGGGGTGCTTGGTCGCACCCCGTTGGGTTAGCAAGGGGTTTTATACCGGATATAAATAGCTTCGCAGACGCTGCCAAACGGGTGGCTTAGGCGATTGTTTACTCCACCTATCAGAAACGCACATGGAATTTTATTCAATTGGGTGTTTACAACTTATTCTTAGTAATTCATTCAAGTGAAAACAATAATATTGTCCGAGGTTATTCTCACATGATCCAATTGAATAATCGTCATTTTGACGAGTCCACATCACGATCACGTATAATGTTAATAATCGGAGTTTTGTCGCTGAGTGGTGGGGTCGGGGTGAGGGTGGGCTCGGGTTGGTGTGGTGGGTGGGGTTAAGAGTTGTTCCGCACCTGCTCCTATGAGGAAGAAAAGCTTCTCTATCATCTTATAGCCGTACTCCAATCTAGTACATAATATTGTTTGTTTAACATGAAAAAAACGTGCTAAAACATTGGTGCACATATGATACATATTTTCTTAACAACTCAGGCCTTCAGTGTGGTAATATAATTAGTAGTATGTAACTTGAATCCTCAGAATCTCTTTGAGATTTAGTAATGTTACCGTATTTAATATATCTCAAGGTTTCAATACACCTTTATAAAGAGAGAGTCAGAATACTAGTATATGGAGGGAAAGGGTAGTAGTAGTAGTAGTAGTAGTAGTTGTAGTAGTGATAGTAGTAGTAGTAGTAGTAGTAGTAGTAGTAGAAGTTGTAGTAGTGATAGTAGTAGAAGTTGTAGTAGTGATAGTAGTAGTAGCAGTAGTAGCAGTAGTAGTAGCAGTAGTAGTAGTAGTTGTTGTAGTAGTAGTAGTAGTAGTTGTAGTAGTGATAGTAGTTGTAGTAGTAGTAGTAGTAGTAGTAGTAGAAGTTGTAGTAGTGATAGTAGTAGTAGTAGTAGTAGTAGTAGCAGTAGTAGTAGTAGTAGTAGTAGAAGTTGTAGTAG
>JAUTBQ010194696.1:0-10113 GCA_032361185.1 Lepetodrilus ovalis | reverse complement strand
CTGTGACAATTAATTGACCAACAATCTTGATTTCTCACTTTATAAGATCGTATTTGACTTAATTGTTCCCCATTGAAACTTTCCTGATCACAACAAGACGAGATATGGTAACACGCGTTCTATCACCAAACTTTTACAAGATTATATGGGGAGCATCATCACAACTTAAATAATAACAATGCTAAAGCAGCAGCAACTATATCATAGCGAGTGAAAGAAGTCTGAAGAGAAAGAAAAATATATCTTTAACTCATTAATTCACCATAACAATGAGAGATAAGAAAGAGAATATGTAGTACAGAAAGGATATTTCAAACAAATGTAGATCTATACTCAGTTTGTCTAAAAAACCACTACAATAATGTGTATATCTTGAAACATGCAACCTCCATGCCATTAGTGATTATGTTCGATCCAATATAAAGTAATGTGGACAACATATTTGCCCATTCCACTTGGACTATACCCAGCATTGAGAGAAACCGTGGAGACTGTACAACCCAGGCTGTCTGCCCTGCATTGACGAGACTTGTATGAATAAAGTGCATCCTTCCCATTAAATGAAATAATTCAAATCCGAGTGAAGGCCAAAGTCATTAGAAAAATTAATAAATGAATAAGTCGTCAAGAAAATGTGCATTTAAGAAAACCATTGTCATTTGAACCTTTTCCCCCCATTTAATAGGATCAAATTATCAGTTGTAATTTATTCTGAGATCATATTGCTTCACATTCACAAGTGCTTGTACAACATCAAGAAACAGGAAAAACCTATTGCTAATCACATAACATGAAAGTAGACCAAAAAAAAATCAATGAAAACACAATTTACGATTTATCAAGCTCATTAACAGAAGGAACATCTATAAGTGCAAGCATTGAGATAGAGAAGCAAAATGCTGATGACTTGTGTAATACAGATAGAAAATATCAAATAAATGTCCTTGAAATTGAAATTCCACACATTACATTGTGATAATTTTGAAAGTATCTTGTAGTATATCTTGGGTTTAATTAGTTTTCTCAACAGCTGCTTACAGTATTATTAAACACTTTTCGTACTCTAGGTATTGTAAGAATATACGAAAGCATAGGACTTTACTGCAAATATTGACTTCATGCTTGGAGTTCATGCATGCATAAGGAAGCTAACAATATGGCAATATTTATAATGATTGAAAACATGCTTTTCTGATACCGGTAGTTTGCTTCTCCAAACTGTTAGACATCTACATATATATATATATAAATGCTGCATATTTTTCCCCGCACAAAGGGAAATGTCAGTAAATGCCATTTTAATGTAGTTATAGGTATAGGTATGTATATTTAATATTATTTATGATATATATTCTATGAAGCCAGGTTTGTTAAGACAGAAGGAATGGGTCTTGTTAGGTACATCGGGATTGACTGGAATTTGTATACCTGTTGGAGTAGGAAATGTCTAGTATACACAGGGCTATTATACCATAGTGTACGTACCAAATACCAATATCATGAAAACAAGCCCCTACCATGTATTTTTACTGTTTCTGTGTTTTTACATCCACACACCAAATCTTCATAAAGAAACATATTTTCTTTCCCTATGTTTGAGAATTTGGATACTACAATAGAACATATAATTTTGACTGATTTACTGTATAAAATATGGTAATTCGGTTTTCGCGTGAACCAAACAGGAGACAAAATCATGCATGGAATACAGCACATAGAACCACGCGCAGGCCTCACTGAAAATATACCTTTTCTTTTTCCACGTTTGGCTGGAGAAAAAGGCAAGAAATTGATATAGAACAGTAAATAAATAGTATATGGTTAGTAGTAACTGTTGAGTCCTCGCCCGTATTGACAAGTAAATAATATATAGTCCACTATATATCTAAAAACATATTATGTACTCTATAGTGCTTAATATAAACATTCCATTATTGGAAAGAAAAACAGACAGGGGTAGTAATAATGAATATACATCATATAAAAATACATAGCTGCAAGGTTCTCGTTAATTCTCCCACTCTTCGTCATTCTTGCTCTAATTTAAAGGTAAAATTTCAAATTTCTTTGCATACATGTATGTGCAGTGATAATGTCAGAAGCCATTGCAGATGGAACAGCAACTTGAACGATTCCAAAGCCATAACTCAAACGAAGCTTTGGGGAAAAGCAATGGTTAATATTTAAAGCAATACTGAGGTTTTTGTTGCTGTGGATAAAATACTGAATACAAATCCGCACATTTTAAATAGGCAGTCTTAAAAAAATAACTTAATTATTGTAAAAAATTGTTTAGATTGAGATTAGATCTCCAGAGATGACGTGTTCAAGAGTAGCACTACGAGAGCCGTAACTCTCATTCGTCAACATAGAAAAACGATTCTCGTAGATCTACAATTCTTTTGTGGAACCGACCCCATGATTCCATTGCCCAGAACCGATGTAGCCCCATTGTAAGTCAAATTTTACGGATCCATTACATACGTACATGTAGTTGACGAACCACTTTTATCTCTACAATAATTTTAGCTAACCACATTCTCAAGTATTGTAGTGATAAAAGTGTTTCATGCAAGATTTACATTTGTAGTGGGTCCCTAAAATCTGACATACAATCGATTGTAGCTTCTGAGCACTGGGGTCAGGACGTGAGCGATGTGAATGGGTGGCGTTGGTGTCGGAGGTCCAGGTACTACCCACCATTAAGGTCCTCCTCTGACTCTGACACGGGCAGCGAGCTGTAGGAACTGGCCTCCAGTTGTCGCCGCAGAGGATCTGGAGTTTGACCGGACGGCGACATCCCAGGCATCCGCTTTGTCTGGTGCTTCTTGTCTGTCAGAACACAGCGAACGACCGAGTGATTAGGGTATGGAGTTTAACATCGCTGCAGGAATCTTTCATCCATTTGTGATGAGTAAGAACACAGAGTCACACTAATACTCCCAGTACGTCACGGTTGAAAAATATCACCAATTAGTTCAATTGAATTTTATCAGATTTATGTAACATAATAGGGATGCAAACATTGTTAAAAAGTTCAATTGATGCACAAGGGAGATAATTCAGATTTTTTTTTCTTTTTAACAACTAAAAATGTATTAGAAACGTTAATGACATGTTTCGATACACACCTTCTTGGTAGTTCTATTCAATAATTCAGAAATAAAAGGAAACTCAAACAAAAATGAATATAAATATAAATAAATTTCACTTGAAGTGTCAGTAAAATACTACACGCACCTTCAGGGTAGTGCTCCAGTATGTTGGGGTAGTCAAACTCCCAGGCAGGCTTCTGTATGGAGTCCGTCTCTGAGCCCGTGTTTGAGCGGGGCTGAGCCTGCAGCAGAGGCACCACGGGGCTGCTGCGATGAGACTGGAACGTCTCCAGATACTCCTGGAAGGTGGGGATGTTGTGGACGCCCGTCGTCTCCAGCTCGTCTGCGGCACTGCCGTAGTTGCGGACCGTATCGAAGTTGTTGAGGGTGTTGAGGGAGTCGTGGGTGCTGGGGGTGTACGAGGCGGGGCGGGTGGGGACGGGGGGAGGCTGGGGGGTGTACGTGTGCACGGTCATCACGTCCGGGCTGCTCAGCTTGCGCTGCATCTCGTGCTCCTTCATGCCGTGGTACTGGATGTCGTCATCGCCGCGCGCGATGCCCGGCGTGATGTCGTTGCGGCGCCGTTCACGCTTCCTCCGACCCCACAGGCGACAGATGACAAAGAAGAGGACGATGAAGATGAGCCCAGCGGCGACACCTGGAAGATGAGGTAATCCATGTGTAAATCTGCACTAGCACAATGTAGTTAACATGGTTAATAGCAATGTCAAGTAAATTCCTACAGGCACTGCACAAAGTTGAATCTTAACCATTACCCTGGTGGAGCCTGCTGTATAATGGTTGTCATTGGACACAAATTATCTTTAATCCAGTCTGGTAAATGTCGAACACCATCAGAGATCATCAGAGACAGAGATTTCATCAGGAATGTTCAGGAAATATCACTGCAAATGTTCAGGAAATATCACTGCAAATCTATTTGAGAGCTCCTTTATGTTGCCATTTGATTTCAACAATTTGAATTTTTGCCTTATAATTACAAAAATACCTTGCAATAGGCATCAACAACAGCTTCTGTTCTGTCACTGATGCCTACAGCTTCTGTTCTGTCACTGATGCCTACAGCTTCTGCTCTCATCGAGGCCTACAGAACGTATCTGGACCTAGCACTCCACCTACCTGCGATGCCGTAGATCTCCTCGTTCTTGATGCCGCTGGTAATGGCGGGAAGTACCACCTCCTCACAATGAACGCCAGCTCTGTCTGCCGTACAGTTACAGTGGTACGCACCGTTGCCGTGGGAATGACATGTGCCGCCGTGGCGACACGGGTCATGGCGACATGCATCGGCTAATGACTCGCACATTGGACCTAGTGATAAACATAATACTTTTGAAAAAGCATAATAAATAAATTCTATTTTTATTTTTATTTTTTTTTCAATAGGCAAGTATTGGAAGAAATAGTATGAAATCATTAAGTATCCAAACCGAACTGATGAGATGACACGCTTCTCTAACCCTGCATGCATATACACGTACTTGCATGCAGACACACACACACACACACGCACGTAACCCACCTTCAAAGCCTTGCTGACACTGACAGATGGGGGCGGTGGGGCCCTCCACACAGATACCATCATGCAGACAGGGGGTGGGAATGCAGAACTCTCCATATTCGCAGCGCTTGCCCTCGTAGCGCCCCGCGCACTTACAGGAGAACCCATTCGGGACCTCTTTGTCGTTTTCGCATTGACCTGAAAGTATGTACATCCATGAAAGAGAGTGTGTAGCGAGAACAATATCCACTTCTCGTAGCATCACATATGTCAAAATATGTCCCTTAAATTGATTGAATTAATGTTTTATGTCGCAACAGGGATATATCACCCAAAATGCAATATCCTTAAAAGGAAGCAGTAAGAGCATTCAGCGGCCATGGATGACAACGATGGTGCGACGTTTACCTTGGTGCATACACGGGTTGTCCTCGCACGGGTCGGTGTCCACCTCACACTTGGAGCCGAGATACCGGGGCTTGCAGTTGCAGATGTAGGAGTTGAGGCTGTTGTAGACGCACGTGCCCCCATGCATACACGGGAAGCTGCTGCAAACATCTGGAACAAAAAGCCCACGGACTGCAGTCTTCTGACAACTACAGGAATAACAATGGCCTCCTGGAATTCTATGTTCAAAATAGAAGTACTGTAAAGTATTCAGTACCTCAGATATTTATGTAACATCACGACAAAGACCCGGACTCACTTGGATTCGGTTTACCCCACGGGTCTTCCTTACAGTTGAAGTCAATCTTCTCAAAGTGCTGGTCCTTGGTGACCTTGTTGTTCCCGGAGAACAGCAGAGGGATGTTGAACACTCGGATGTCCTTCATGCACCCCTCAAAGCCGTGGCTGATGGTCTGGTAGTTGTTGTGCCGCGTGACCTCGGCGCCGAAGTACATGTGGTCGTTGTTGAGGTTGAGGACGTTCTTGTTCCCCGGGGCGGTGTCCATGGCGCGGTACCGCGAGTCCAGTTCCAGCTGACCGAGCTGACCGTCGCGCTCCAGGACCACCAGATGCCACTGACCGTCGTTGACCAGGATGGGGATGGACACGAGACCCTCGCCGCTGCCACAGTTGAACTTGAACTGCAGCTTCCCGTTGATTATCTGAAACACCAGCAGTATTGTCTTCACTACATTGAATAATAGACAGTGTTGATAGCAACATCAGAGATGATGATGTGCCACTATTACACCATGACCATGCTATAACTACATTCCCTGGACGACACCACTGCCACTTACCTCCAGCATGCTGTAGTCTGCCACGCCCTTGGTGTTCATCACGTTGGCGTTCATCTGACGTGTCCGTATCCATAGCGACAGTGTCAGCTTCCTGTCCGTCTTCTGAGACAGCTGCCAGCGCGCATAACTCCGACCCATGAATGTCATCGGACGCTCTCCTGGACAATATCAGCATTGGTCTTAGCATGAACAATTACTTACTTTTAGATAGTGATTTAATGAAAATGTTACCATAAAAATAATTTATCATTAACGCTAGCTCATGAAAACATGACAATTGATCATGATTTCCTGAAATGCAATTTTGACATAATTGGTTTTCATCTATTTTAATCAAACTGACAGTCAATATCATTTTGGTTATATCACAGAAACAGGGACAGATTTGAGTTCCAACATTGCTTTTGAGCATATTGGTTTCAAGATATACATGAATCCATATTCTGTGACAATTTTGAAAAGCATTGACAAATAAGTGATTGCTCACCCTTTCGACAATTAGCGTCGCTCGGGATGCACTCGATCGGGTCCTCATCACAATTGTCTCCAGATTTGCCATTAGGACATGTGCACAGATACTGGCCGAAGTCGTCCTGCTCACACAGCTTGAAGGACGGACACGGGACACCGCCGCACACCTGTGTGTCACAGTTACCTGGCAACAAACAGGACAACATGTGACTGTGGTATGTTGATAAACTGCTATAGGTGATGTCCTACATCAAATACTTGTCAAACTAGATAATTCCAAGGTCTTTGTTATCTATCACCTGCAGATGTAATCTCAACCGATATCCATCAATACATAAAATGGAGAAAAAAAAAACATTCTGAATATCATGTTATCATAAGAAGATTTACATTAGATAACATTCATTTGGATTAAAAACAAGTATGTCTGTTGACTTGAATATCTTAGGTATTCAGGGCTCCAGACTAACATTTTGAGTTACTTGCCCACGGAGCTAGTCAGGGCAAGTTGGAAAGGCACCAAAGCATCAATATGTTAAAAAAATAGGTTGCCCGCAGAGCAATTTAACTTGCCCTGAACGTCGGGCATACCTTAGTCCAGAGCCCTGGGTATTACACTGCTAACAATATGAAATTGAGAAATAGTCGATATACCCTCTCCCTGCTGCAGGCAAGCGGAGATGCCCCCAAAAGCAGTGTCTGAGCCTAATCCAGCAGGGAGAGGGTTAAACCGTATCTGACAGAGAGTGTACAAGATCGTATCTGCTGACCCACCTCTCAGACACACACACTGGTAGCTGTAGTAGTGTCGCGCCGACACGAAGCTCTCTCCTCCGACTATGACTGGAGTCAGCTTGTTGTTGTCGAAGATCACCTTGCCCACACACGTGCCCTCTGAGCAGGTCGACTCTTCACAGACGTCGCTGAACACTCGAGCGACCTTCACCCCTACGCCGTTTTCAATCCTCTGCTTGGCTCTCATCACCTTCTTCCTTAGGGAGTTCTTGTTGAAGTACCGGCCTCCGGACTTCCTTACGGCAAACAGGACGTCCAGGTTGGAGTTCTCGGTCGTGTCCCTCTTGTACCGACCGGCTTTCGGGGAGCCACTGGTCGCGGGTTGGACGTTGATGATTTCGATGTTCCGCCCACTGACGTCCAACTCTCTCTTCAGAGTGTCCTGGAAATCCTTCTTGCTATTCGCGAAGAACTGCTCGGGGATCATGTTCTCAAACTGGATGGTGACAGAACTTTCCACCATGTCTTCTGAGATGGACACCACCATCACGGTTACTTGTGAATAACTCGTAAACTTTCCATCACTCACGCTGACGTTGACGCGGTACCGACCAGCGTCCAGGCCGACGATCGCGATCACGTTGCCGTTGTTGTCGACGTCGAAGAGATATCGGTTGTTTGACACCACTTGGAACGTGATGGTGTCGAAGGGGTCGTCGTCCTGGTAATCGACCTTTCCGATGACGCCTCCAGGGAATTTGTCTCTGTATGAACTAATGGTGATGGACAGGTTGCGTACGACAGGTGGGTGCATGCTCTCGTCAATCACGCTGATGACGACGGATGTATCGGCGTACTGGATTGGTCGGCCGCTGTCAAACACGCGGACTGTCAGCATGTATGTGTCCTTCAGCCCTTTGCTGAGTTGGGCTGCCGTGCTGAGAAGACCGTTCTGGTTGATGTGGAACTCTCGTCCGTTGTTTCCTTCGATGATGTCAAAATCAAAAGGAGGCCCGTTTTCCTCCATGTCGTCATCCGTCACTGAGAATTTCAAAATATCTATTCCAGCTTGGCGACCCTCCTGAAAAGTATACAATAATTCATGAATACACGACAGATGATGACATTTGTACAGAGTAGTAATGATTGGAAAACACAACATATTGCACAATAATTGATGTATTTTAACATGAATGTAATATAAACATATTTGGTTCCTGTCATCAAAATAATCTGCACTGGGAAATTGGAGAACCAGGATTCCTTGATCAATATCCTTGTTTGGGGCTGGTCAAATATTGAAGAAGCCTGTGTCAAGTATATATATAACATTGGTCATGCTCAGTGAGGAGACTCATCTATTTTTCTACCATGCCAATACACCATACATGCTGTGCAATCATTGTTTATAAAGGGGACAATTCATCCATTTACTTTGAAATCATAGTTGCATATCTATCATGCGGATAGAGATATAAAAGAGTTTACGCCTCTAACATTTTATTTTGAGTAACCATTCTATTTATGCAACTGCAGATTTAGTTTTAGTTACATCTACACAATTAATAACAAATCTACAACACTTATTTCATCAGTTAGTGTAATATTCGACAAATTCTAGGATGAAATATCAATAAATCTACAGAAAAGTTTATCAAAAATATTATGTAAATAATACCTTCAATAATTATTATATTGTGTACAATTTATACTAAAAATGTAGAGAAAGGGGGAGATGGGGATCCCAATGAAAATGGAGGAGATATCTAAAAAATAATTGGGCACCGGATAAGATATAAAAGAATGACCCAACAAAAGAAAATTCTGCTTGGAAGATACTCAGTACAATGGTACATTATAGGTTTATGATGAAAACATAAGAACAAAATACATACACCGACATACAACAACATTACTGACATCAATGCGGGACAATACCAACTCAACAAAGATGTGGTTATAGTCTAAGTAAGTAACATGATGCAGATCGAGTGGTAGATACAGTAATTTTGTATTTCCCATTCACTACGAGGTTTAGCAAACAAGTGTTTTCAGTATGTCAGATGACATGTAAAAGCTAATGGAAATATAGGAACTCAAACAGCAAATTATATAGATCTACGAAATCAACATGCATAAATTATTTGTCAGTTGCATAGGACTTGAAAAGGGTAACACTTACTTTCAATAGATGTGACCGCTGTAGTGGATAAGGAGGTTTGACATTAAAACTAATTAACTAATTAACTTAATTAAGTCTTAACTTAGAGAAATTGTTTGGGAGTTGTCATTTCATCTCAGCTAGAACAATATACAGAACATCTAGCACAAATAGGCAACATATGCATGGGTGGGGGTGACAAACAAATTTCACATTTCTAACAAGCACAAAGGCTCCTTATACAAAACAGATAACTTTAAGCACTACATTCATATCTGTATGGTGACATACAATACACAAACATTGTAATCATACGGCTTTGAAATTATATCTAAACCAATTGGAATCCAATTCTTCACAAGGATAAGGCAATATCAAAGTCACCTAAAACATATCTCCTACAAAAACTAAAATCATTTTGCAAAAAGAAAACACTGCAAGTCTAGACTTCAACACTGTGCAAATAGGCTCAAACTATGCATGTGCAGCTTACTATAATCACAGGAAACTTATCAACTACCATCCTAATCTTGTGTATGATCCATCACTGCAAATGACACGGCTAAGGGAGGCAACTCTAATGCAAAGTACCTGGACTCGGGCGGTGTAGTTGGCCTGGTCGAAGCGCGGTGGGTTGTCATTGGCGTCGAGCACGTACACGGAGACGATGGTAGTGGCCGACCTCGGCATCAGCTCGCCGGAGTCCCGGGCTTGTATGATCAGTGCATACTGGTCCGTCTACAACACGCCAATAATAATAATAATAATAAGAATAAGAATAAGAATAATAATTTATTATTATTATTGTAATAATAATAATAATAAATAATAATAATAATCATGGTAATAATATTATTAATAATAATAATAATAATAATAATC
>JAUTBQ010194685.1:0-10113 GCA_032361185.1 Lepetodrilus ovalis | reverse complement strand
TTAAATATTTTTTTACTAACTGCTAACATTATATAGAAAAATAATAAAAATATTAAAAAATTATGATTAAATACGTGTATGAAGTTGTCCCTTTAATATATAAATCATGGCTCGCTATTTGCCAGCCGGTTTGCATATGACCCCAACATACAAATAAAGTATAGCTTGAATCAGTATGTGGCATTTAAAGCACGACTGGGGGCATATATAGCCCGGTAAGAGTGGGAGAATTTAGAACTACTTTTAGTTTAGATATTTTGTAAATATAATGATGTACCTCACAATGAACTCGAACCCATGGCCACGGAATCAATCATCGTAATTTTGCAATGAACAATGGGAATAATTATTTGGAATTGGAAACGTAAATGCTTCGTTATGTATTTCCACATTAGTGTTACTAGTAAAGTAGTGGAACATATATTAGTGTTACTAGTAAAGTAGTGGAACATATATTAGTGTTACTAGTAAAGTAGCATATGTTCCGGTATGCTTTTATGCAAAATAAAATGCATGTAATGTAGGAGGCTCAAATTTACTGTCATGTTAAGCATATGTAGGACTGACCTATATAGGCTACTATGCATACATTATGCATGACAGACTGATGTGATTATTTTTTTTCACTCGCACTTAATGAAACGAATCATGGACGGAGAAAACGCGGTGTTGTGTAATTGTTTCATATTTCTGAATGCAAGCGTTATATATTACTATTAGCACATGCACGGAAAAAAACGTGCAATCTGATATCAGTGTTCAAGCGATATATAGCTTTCCAATATCAGCACGCCTTTCAAAGTACCTACATTGACAATATTGTTTCATACATTTGTAACAATTTCTGTCATAAAACTAACATTATAAGAAGTTAGTTTTGAAACCATGAGTTAAAGCCGTTAATACCCCAAAAGTCTTGTCTCTCATTGTCGCCAGGCTCAGATAATAGCATCCGTGCTTCGCATCTCGGCTACTATCTAAGTCTGTCGACAAAGAGACTATTAGATGAATTTTGATTTCAACATAAATGCAGGCAATAAGGTTGTTTAGAACCTTCTTTAAACTTACTTGCTTTTAACATCAAGGTCGTTCACACAAAGAAAAATATCTCCAAACCATACATATAGGGCCTACTATATGCCGCAATTACTATCCGGATGCATGGTTCTATGGCTTTATTTCATGAAAAAAATCACGTCGCAAATTATTTAGAAGAAGTTACTTACGGAAATGTAAACCATATATGACCTATTTCTTGGATTGTCCTCAAACGTCTGTTGAAGACATACCATTACCACCGCCGCTAATTATCAATGTGTAGCGTGGAACATGGACAGAGTTAGTCCCAGTTGTTGTTGTGGGCGATCTAATGACGCCACCTCTATCTGGATGTAAGCCTATGGCGTCCTCACATTTACCCCACAGGCTCTGTGTGCGGGCTTCCTCCAATCTCACCCTACCGTATTTACCATTAATGGAAACTTCGATTCCGAGACTTGGTCGATTTTTGAGCTGTAATTTGTCCACAAAACGTTCAAACAATGAAGTGGCTGGTCGATTGACTAACCTACCACTACTATACCATTACCAATGAAGAGGTTGCTTCAATCAAGTTGACATTCAGCTATATAGAATATATCGATAGATTGTATCACAACATATAGCGTGGTGCTTAGTTAGTGTAGCATATACACACATACACGCAAGCAAGCGCACGGAGACATGTGCACACACGTATATGTTTTTCTTATTTATTGCTGAACGTATTCGTGATGCTTGATTGAAAATTGAAGAATGTACCTACTACGAAACTATTGGTATAGTACCGAGAACATGTAGCATATTTAAGTCATGTGTCCTTATTAATAGTTAGCACGACAATCATCCACGGACATATTGGATTCTTCTTGTTGAATTATAAACACTCACTGCTATATATTGCAGCTCGACATGCTTCTATCCGGAAGTGGGCTAAATGCACTAGAAATGTCCTACACTGAAAACAAGCAATCTCCTGGCAGGAAGCCCACTTTATTATAGATAGTTTGTCAAGAATTGTATACATGACTTTCCATAATTCTTCCTGTGACGTCTGTTTTCCCCAGCCCTAAGCACTGGTCTTGTGGCGGTCAGTACAAGGACACTAGTTACATGTGCTGGTAATTGCCTGGAGATGTCTGTGTACTCCTCAATGGTGACTGGCAACCCGGCTACATGTTGCTATTTCAATCAGGATGTCTGTCCTATATCGGCAAATATTAATAAGAAAGTCTTTCGAGTGCAATTAAGGCAAGTTCAGACATCAGCTGCTTTATCAATAACAGTAACATGGTTCCGGTGATGGTCGTATCTGAAGTAGAATGTAAGTTCGAATGCCACACGAAAACACACACGCACACAGAGAGAGAGAGAGAGAGAGAGAGAGAGAGAGAGAGAGAGAGAGAGAGAGAGGGAGAGAGAGAGAGAGACACACACACACACACACAAAAACACACACACAGACAAACACACACACACACACACACACAAACACACGCACACAGAGAGAGAGAGAGAGAGAGAGGGAGAGAGAGAGAGAGACACTCACATGAACACACACACACTTGCTTGCACATACACACACACACACACACACACACACATATATATATACACACACACACACACACCTGTCAGTATCGTCACAAATATTAATTTTCCTCATGGAAGGTATTCAATTATGACCTACGTTATACTGTTAGTTTTAAGTTTGATATCCATTAATGTCGTCTGTATCATTCTTGAAGTTTCCAGTTATATTAAAACTGTTAAAATAATAGTTATCCCCCGAATATAAACTATTATAGATTACTACACACGATAACTACATGCATGTAGATAATTGCTTTTACTGTTCAATTTGTAACCTCCGTTTGTATTACTATCAGTGCACCTACATAAATTGTATATGGGTGCATTAGTTTTGCATTTGGTGTTGTACCACTTCATCTCGTAATGAAACGCCCTTCGAAAGAATTTTGTAAACAGGAAGTATATAATACAACAATTATGAATTGCTTCAATTTTACATCCACAGAATGAAAACGAATACATTTTGTTAGCACAATGTCATTACAATTTGCTCTCTGAAGTCTTATGTATAGCAGGTGCGGCCAAAGCCAGAACGTTCCTCATAATGGCTAGAGTATTATAACGAGCACGGCCATTGGTTGGAAGTTAAATGCAACAACGATAAAATAGCAAAAGAAAAAAAAGCAACAATTGTTTGAAAGCTATACATTATGAGTTGAGAAGCGAGTACCCAATAGACTGTTGCCATCACTTTCACGGTGGATTATGCTAAAAACCCGACGGTGCCCGGACGGGCCGCTCGCGCTGCGGAGTAGCGGATTAAATACACGATATTGATTGGTGTTACCTTAGCAAATAACCTGGGCTGGCAATGCAGTAGTCTGCAAGAGCGGTACTATCGCCAGTTTCAATGAAAATTAAGTTAATCAATTCAGTTGTAAAGGCACTGGGTTTTCCTGAGAACACGGGACCTTCTAGACAACACTTGGACTCGCTCGATACTTGTTTTGTTTTATCGCACAGGGCCCATCGATACACGGATAGGTTTGGACGGCCATCTTCCAAATAATTCAGTGTGCTGGCATCTAATTGTGTGCCTGGGAACAAAACCTTTGGAAGCGGACAGACATCCACGGTTCCTTTACTCCACAGTCTGTCAGGCCTTGTGGGATTCGCGCTCACAAATATTTTATGAGTAGGGTGATTCGCGTGACGTAACAAGCATGGACTCTTCCAGCCCTGCTAAGATTTTATTGGCTAACAGAAATCAAACTTAACACATGCAAATGAGGTCGCTTCAGCACCATAAATTCATTAAAACAGTCTTTGAGTAATGAGTCATATATGGATATACCAGAAGTAGTCGCGTGGTTAGACCTACACTTCTGTAACTTGTGCCCTGTAAAGCTTCAGCAGACGACACGTTCACGTTTCAATATTTACGGGACATCGGCTAAGCGGTGGAGAGAGAGAGAGTGCGCCAAAGGATGCCCTTCTGTTGTGACCGGCGAGTCAGTTCAGGAATACTTCGTCTCATCCTCTTGGTACTTGCTGTAAAGGGATTACTTTAAATGGATTTGGATGAAAATTGCTCCAAAATTAAGCAGTGTTAAACACCGCTGGCTCGGTCCTGATATGCATCATCTTTCTGAGTAAGTAACTGTGCCACGAGTGTTTTAATACCTTTTCTGGAAGCTTGTGATTAAGTGTCTTCTGTGTGTTATTATGTTTTCATCAAATGTGTGCCTCCTGGCTAGTGCGTGGATTTACACGTGCAGTACCTGCTTGACCTAGCACATACAACGTCAGTGCCAACGTAAAAGCTGTGAGTTGAGTTTTGTTTATATTTTACACATGTTTACAACCTGTTACACATCGAGCCTGCTTTGCAAGTTATTATTTTTAATAGAAAATGTCAAGAATTCGTATAGTACCGTGGCCTTGTTATTATGGATAATTAGTAATTATCTGTGCATCTCTTGACGCGTAGCAATTAACTGATACATTGATTTGTATACAGCATATGAACCGTCCCGTGTCATATTATTATAGCCGTATGGATAGCCGCCATCTTGTTTCACTCTTGAGCTGGCGTCGATTCGGGATCTGGTTGCCTAGTTACCGTAGGGATGCTGTGCCACAATGGGCGGGTAGTAACACTAAGGTGAAAAGGCCTTCCGTTTATGGTTGAAAGAATTGATGGCGTGTCACGAACAACATAGATCCCATTGGACACCAAATATGTAAAGTGAATGTTTTTGCAGAAACTCACACAAGCGGCTATGGCAACTGTAGCAAAACAAAACTGCATGGTCTTGGTCGATGACGATTATCAAGGCTTAGATAGCAAGATTGGGCCAGCAGACTGATTAGCTTGTACCTCCAATTAAGGCAGGACTATTGGCCAACATCGATTAGCGACATACTGGTTAAGTGCATTTTCAATTTGTAGCTATAACAGCAGACACTTCCACCCAGACTTTAGAGAATTAGATCCTGTCTCTTAATTATGTTTACCACAACGCTAACAATACCTGGTCTATTGCCGTGGTATTCGCTTTGGCTGCATAGACCTTAATCAGAAGTCACGTAATTGCCAGTGATAGTAATAGGTATGGTAATAGTATATTACATCCGGACAAGCAAGACGTCGGTGTATGTAGTGTAGTATGTCTACGTATATTCTTATTCATTCCCATCAGTTCTCTAACATGGTGTGGTATTTATTCGACACTAAATTATCATCACACCCAAATATGTATAATTAATTCCCATAGTACTAGAAATATCATTTTTCAATATTGATGTAATGCTTCTATAAAAAAAAAACATGAAATAGCACACACACACACACACACACACACACACACACACACACACACACACACACACACACACACACACACACACACACACCGTGTAGACCTTGGACAGTGCACATGGTAGCATTCTAGTCTTCTCTGTTGCTTACAAGTTGTAGCAATAGTTGTAGCTAAACGTCTCTCATGGATGTTGTTTCGTGCGTATAGTAATACATAGTAATACATAGCAACTGTTAGGAAGCATAGTTTGCATGTAGATATTATTACCTACTGTATTACGTGTAGTAACAATGATAGCAATTTACCTACTTACAGCCTATAATATTGATTATCGTCTGTATTGAATCAGAGTGTTGAGAAACAGGAGTGCATCTTGCCGTATGATTAATTGATCAGGCGAGGTATACTATACTAGTTCCAGGGTGTATTAAACATGTTTCACTGTGCGTATCCGGTAGTAAGATATACGTTTACTAGATGCATGTGTGTGTCTACTTATGTCCCTATTGTTGTAGGGGTTTCACAACGGCATAGTGTGACACATTGTGATATTATTGGAGCAATGAATGCCACAGAGTGATGCATTATGATATTACTGGCACAACGTGTTAATTACACATTGTGTAGCAGTGTGATATATGTGTCACAATCCCTAATGGCACAGAGTGATGCGTTGTGCTATTTCTGTATCACTATAGAGTATTGTATTGCTGTATCACTGGTATAATGTTTCAATGCCACAGAGTGATCTATTACTGTATCACTAGTTGTATCACTGGTACGATGTTTCAATGCCGACTGGAACAATGTTTCAATGCCAGAGAGTGATCTATTACTGTATTACTGGTACGATGTTTCAGTGCCATCGAGTGATCTATTGCTGTATCACTGGTAAGTTGTTTCAATGCCGACTGGTACAATGTTTCAATGCCCATAGAGTGATCTATTGCGGTATCACTGGTACGATGTTTCAATGCCATCGAGTGATCTATTGATGTACCACTGGTGCAATGTTTCAATGCCAACTGGTACAATGTTTGAATGCCACATAGTGATCTATTGCTGTACCACTGGTACGATGTTTCAATTCCGACTGATACAATGTTTCAATGCCATAGAGTGATCTATTGCTGTACCACTGGTACGATGTTTCAATGCCATAGAGTGATCTATTGCTGTACCACTGGTACGATGTTTCAATGCCGACTGGTACAATGTTTCAATGCCATAGAGTGATATATTGCTGTATCACTGGCACGATATTTCAATGCCAACTGGTACAATGTTTCTGTGCCATAGAATGATCTATTGTTGTACCACTGGTGCAATGTATTAATGCAACAGGGTGATGCAGTGTGATGTCCACGACACAATATGCTAATGGCAGAGTGATGCGTTGTCATATTAATGGTACAGTGTGCTAATGTCACATAGTGGTATTGTGGTATTGCTGACACTGGTACAGTGTATGGTGGTATGACTGGGACAAGGCATGAATACCATATAATGATGAATTGTTGTATCATTGGTACAATGTGTTAATGTAACAGTGATGCAGTGTGATATCGCTGACACACTGTCTTAATGCCACACTGGAGCCGTGTGCTGCTGACGTGTGACTGTATTATCAAATACTATTATTATTGCGTCTCACACTTATTGTGACGCATAGAATTTATGCTACTTTCTCCTTTTACGAGGTTAGTGTTCGTGACGTCTGACACGTTATCCATTCCACAGGAGGCGTATCTGGTGGAACTTCCCATAAAAGTTCACTTAGGATGTAAACAAACCACTTCTTAAATAGCATTATAGTACTATGGTTATATTGGATACACACACACATTTATTATTATCATCTTCATTATTAGTGTGTGTGTGTGTGTGTGTGTGTGTGTGTGTGTGTGTGTGTGCGTGCATGCGTGCGTGCGTGTGTATGTATGTGTGTGTGTGTGTGTGTGTGTGTGCGTGTGTGTGTAATAATTGATCTATGCCTGGCTGGCCATAGTAGTTAATAAAGATCCTAACTCTTCCTACCATGGTCAATAGATATGTGTATGTTTCGTCTATGGTATATACATTAAGCTTACTCAGCCGTTGCAGTTCCATGTATTTGTGTTTATACATAATGCTCAGTCAGAATATTGGATACTAAATTTTATATTAAATATTGAATTTTAGTCATAATACAGTGAAGCATCACTGAACTGACAAATTATAGATGGGATAACGGAAACATGTGGGCGCCATTTTATTTGAACACTTACGAGATGGACTGTTGATATGATTGGCGAAAATGATACAAGATTAATGCATGTGTCAACTGTGATATTTTGACAACATTTACAAATAACAATTTGTTTGCACTTGAAGAAGATCAAATCTACTAGAGATGTCGGTTGAACCTGGTGCAGTGGCAAATCCATTGACATGCTCATTGTTACAATATCATAGAATATCAATCTGTGCAAATATCTTGAGTAGAATGTATCATAATTATTTCACCATTTTCACCCTCTATGTAATGAATTGTTGTCCCAAGCAGACGTGCCTCTCTGCGCGCAGAGTAAAGCCGTTAGTAGTGGACTTCCAGAGGAGACCTGTATTGATGTTAGCTTTACATTAAGTCCTACTTGAAGAATGTTTGCCATGCCACCACGTTGTATTTGGCAGTTTGTCAATAAATATTATATAGAAACACTTGGATGATGCTTCTTTTATATATAATTCCAAGGTTTCTTTTTGAGAATAGGAAGATTTTAAACGCACTGTAGCAGTTTTGAGGAAGATGTAATACCTACATGTCAGCAGAACGTTTACTGTCTCGAGTGTCGATGATGACTTTGAGAAAAACAGTCATCTTCAAACGTTACAATAGGTGTATGTATGTGTGGTGTGCATATTCGTGTTTAAATAAATATCCAGATTTGTGATACACGTATACACGTACAAGAGTTGTAGAAGTAACATAAAAGCGAACATTGGTACTTTTTAGCATCGAGTGTTGATATATTTTATATCAAAAGACACTAGGGTGAGATTATATATACCTGTAGCACAAATACAAATAGCACTTCTTAAAGATTTTACTGTGAAGTCAATGACTAAGCTGCCGTGCATTAACATTGTGACAATCAAAATATATAGTTGATTACTCTAACAATTTATGTTACTTTTATTTGACTGCTTGTTTTCATATAGATTATTTGATATGAACAAAAAACCCAATACTGTGTTTTCACAGTAGATATCGCTTTGAAATAGCAAGCGATATCTACTGCAGTTTTGATTGTTTTACCTTTATGATGTCAGTACCGTGGATCGCTTCACTACATTATTTGATTATTCTATCATTGTGATGTCAGTACTACCATTGTGATGTCAATACTACCATTGTGACGTTCGTACAATCATTGTAATGCCAGTACTACCATTGTGATGTCAGTACTACCATTGTGATGTCAGTAACATCATTGTGATGTCAGTACTACCATTGTGATGTCAATACTACCATTGCGATGTCAGTGCAATCATTGTGATGTCAGTACAATCATTGTGATGTCAGTACTACCATTGTGATGTCATCATTGCTATGATGTTACATTGGAACTGTACAGCAGCTTCAATGATTTCACTGTAAGATCTTTTAGATGATGTACCATTTTTCTTCTTAATTGACTTTAAAGGCATAATATCTCAGATATTAATGGTTGTTTTGGACTATTTCTTAGGTATAACTACAAAGTACATTCACTTGACATACCTAAAATCATGTTTGAACTTCAAAAACCTTTCCACCGCTATATGGTAGACGGAACATTTCACTATAATGTACAACCGTGCGATAGTTTATTATAAGAAAGGATATTAGCGGTCTGCATCCTGGGTTCTATTATACACATGAAAAGGGAGATAACTGAAAACTGAATACATCAAATTTATCTTATTTGTGAACTGAAACATTATGTAAAATTGTATATTTTGGAGAAGATAATAATCAAAACTATTTTTAAGAAACAGAAGACCTTGCCCTATAAGAATGATATTGGGTGATAAATAAAATCTCAAGTTCGTGTTTTTCTATATCAATGTGTTTTGTACGCGTTGATAAAGGTAACCAAAATCCGAGATTCGTAGTTGCTTTTATCAACTCATATCATAACATTGATATCAAAACATGCAATATCTTAAATATTTCCTGTTTTTTATATGGTAATATGTCGAGCGATACAGTGGTCAATGAGAGAAGCTTTAGAAGCCAGCACCCTGCCATAGTTCTGCTCTTTTACCTCATTCTGATGCCTTGAAAACAGACCGCAGCTCCCTACTCTCAATGATTTCCAGCGAAGACCAGCAATTGCAGGGATGCATTTCAAGAAGTGGACATGTTTAAGTGCTATGATGCAGTATTTAAGAGAAACTTCCATACAGGGTACAAGCGTTGCGGTGTTAGGGTTGCTTCCTGTTCTAAATCTCCTAGTAAGACATTACATTACGATATGGAGGCCCACGTAGATGGTTCAGCTAAGTTTGCCTCAATGCAATAGCAATAGTTTGTCAAACTTCCAGACTACCCACTACTGGTTACGGGCCTATTATCGCCCAGGACCTATTATCGCCTACCCCCCGCTGTAGCGCTTCCTCGTTCGTGATTGATTTGGATTATGGTATATTTTAAATAAAGAACACCTACTAATCACCAATAGATGATAATTGGAGC